>CAJNOQ010006961.1:0-12904 GCA_905250885.1 Didymodactylos carnosus
GTCGTTTGATTTTTTCTTGTGGCAATGTTTGCATTCTTTTTTGACTTAATTTAAGACCGATAGGCAATGGTTAGCAAAACAGCCAGTTTTTGGTTCCGCCTGTTTTACGCTGAGCGGCTGCAACTCTGTGGACTTTAGCCAATTGAGTTGAAAGTTTCACTACAGGTTTCGAACACAGTGCTTCGCATAATGAAAATGTTAGAAAAGAGCTTTTTCTCAAAAAAAATCGTTGGGCTTCCATAGATCCTTCAGAAATCTAAGTGGCTCTGAAAAAATTTGGATTTTTTTCACGACTTTATCATAATGAGAGTTGTATTCGAAATCTATATTGAAATTTTCAGCTCAATTGGCTGAAAGCTCACAGAGTTGCAGCCGCTCATCGTAAAACAGGCGGAACCAAAAACTGCTGTTTTGCTAACCATTGCCTATCGGTCTTAAATTAAGTCAAAAAAGAATGCAAACATTGCCACAAGAAAAAATCAAACGACAGTTGTAAAGTGTCGTATTTTTATCGTGTGTATTATTCTCATTCACGGGTTTGTTTCGTCACTAGCAGAGTATAAAGGAATGATCAATTCTAAGGAAAAATTATAAAGTTATTTCGGACTTTACGAAATTTGTTGCAAGTACCACTTACTTGGACACGTTTGGACATGTTCGGAACGGAAAAATATTGTTGAGAAAAACTTTTGAAAATTTAATTGGAGAATTAAAAAATAAAAATAGGCTCAAAAATATGACTAATAGCGCAGTAGTTAAGTGCAGAGTTGTAACCGATTGCAAAAATTAGAATCGAATCGGTTGATTAAAACTTTGGATCGGATCGGATAAGCCGTTTATCAGAAACCAGCATGAAATCAGTAAAAATCGTTGATTTTTCGAAGTAAAATGATGGACTCCCGTTTCATCGAAAAGTAGTACAAGGTTAAAGTTTTGTACTGACTACAGCTTCAATTAGAAATTATTTTTATGTTTTTCACGTTTGTTTTGACGAAAAAACATTCGAAAAATTTTTTTTTCAAAAAATAAATCGGTGAATGTCGGCCGATTGAAAATTTAATCGGATCGATTACCGGTTTTTTGGTCTGAAAAAACAGTATCGGTTTTTGTTGCTTCTAAACGACCAAAAGGGTTTTCTTATCTACGCTATTTTTTAGAGATTACCATCGTTGGCGCCGTCGTCATTTTCGTCGTCATCAACATAATTTAACTCCCATTGTTGTGCTTCACAAAAATAATTTAAACATGCTAAATAATCATGCTCTTCAGACATAACAGCAAAACCTAATGGTTTATCTGTACGTTTTACAATAATATCTGTACATAATACAATTCATCCTTCCCAATCATTACCATTCAATCGACGTTCACGAGGTAACGCTTCATGTAGTAAATTATGTGTAAATGCAATAGCCGCGCCAGTTTTTGGTTTAATCGTAATTGATTCATATCCAGTTTCCAGTCCACCATAAGCATTGATTTCTTCTTTTATTGTAAGTCCTTTAATGTCCGTATTTGATAGTGCTACTTTAGGAAAGTATAAACATGTCTCACCATTTTCAAAATCATCTGTTAAATAAATTAATAAACTCAAAAATGATCGTTGATCACCATTTGGTGCATACTGTGCATCTTTATGTGGTGAAAAATGTTGTTCATTTTTATCATTCTTCTACTATGGAACTAGATCTTCTAGTAACTGCACAGAAAAAATTGATCTTCAATTACTATCATATCCGCATATTGAAGGATAAGTGGACAGACTGATATTTAGCGTTTCAGTGGCGCACCGATAAATGTTTCCACAGATGTTTCACTATCTTTCTTTTTCTATCTTCAAATTTATTCGATAAACATTCATTGTCAAAGTGTAGAAGAAAAAATCAAAAGTGAAGTAGCTTAATATAACAAAGTAGTTAAAGTTACCTGATCAATGCTTGATTTCTAGCAAAACTGTTTAGTAATAGAGAACATTAAGTATGCGGAAAACATTAGTTTAAAAACCAGCGCATTAATATGCCTTCAGTTCAGCTATTTTCTTGAAAGAAGAAAATAACGCCACATCCAAATGCGTACACACCGCCACCGCAATTCACAAACGATCAACATCATAGTACTATTCACCTATCTCCTAGATCTTCCATGGCACCAGATGACATTTCACTTTCGTCACAGCAACGCTCATCTGACGACCATGAGCTGACCAACAACTGACTCATTGATGATGCGCCTAGTGAAGAACGAAAACCAGCAGACTATTCACCTGGCTCCTAGATGTTCCATGGCACCAGACGACATTCCACTTTCCTCACAGCAACGCTCATCTGACGACGATGAGATGACCAACAACTGGCTCAGTGCTGATGCACCTAGTAAAGAATGCCAAATAGTACACTGTACATCTATCCCCAGATGTTCGATGGCACCATCTGCCACTTCCCTTTCCTCACAGCAACGGTCATCTGACCACGACCAGGTGACCCACAACTGACTCAATGCTGATGTAACTAGTGACGAACGCCAAGGAACAGATCATTCTTCTATCTACTAAATGTACCATGGCACAAGATGTCATTTCACTTTCGTCCCACCAACGGTCATCTGACGGCGACGAGACCACCACCAACTGACTCAATGACGATTCAGCTAGTGAAGAATACCAATCACCAGACTATTCATCTATCACCTAGATGTTCCATGTCACAAGATGCCTTCCAATTTTGTCACAGCAATCCTCATCTGACCACAACGAGGTGAACAACAACTGACTCAATGACGATCCACCTACAGAAGAATGCCAAAGAAGATTACACCGCACATCTATCTCCTAGATGTTCCATGGCACCAGATGACATTTCACTTTCCTTCCAACAATGCTCATCTGACGACGACGAGCTCACCAACAACTGACTCATTCATGATGCAGCTAGTGAAGAACGCCAACCAGCAGACCATTCATCTATCTACTACATGTTCCACGGCACCAGGTGATATCCAACTTTCGTCGCAGTAATACTCATCTGACGACGACGCAGTCACCAACAACTGACTCAACGAAGATGCAGCTAGGGAAGAATGCAAATAATAACGCTATTTACATATCTCTAAGAAGTTTCATGGCACCAGATGACCTATCACTTTCGTCACATCAATGCTCATCACACGACGACAACTGGTCACTAACAACTGGCTCAAGGATGATGCAGCCAGTGAAGAATGCCAAGCACCAGACTACTCATCTATCTCCTAGGTGCTACACGGCACAAGATGACATTTCGGTTTCGTCACAGCAATGCTCATCTAACGACGCCGAGATGAGCAACAACTGACTAAATGATGATGCAGCTGGTGAAGAATGCCAAGGAGCAGACTATCCATCTAGCTACTAAATGTTCCATGCCACAAGATGACATTTCCCTTTCGACACAGCAATGCTCACCTGAGGACGACGAACTCACCAACAACTGACTCAATGACGACGCAGCTAGTGAAGAAAGCCCACCAGCACACTATTGACCTATCTAGTGCATGTTCCATGACACCAGATGACATTTCGCTTTCATCAAAGCAATGCTCATCTAACGCCGACGAGGTCACCAACAACTGACTAAATGATGATGGAGCCAGTGAAGAATGCCAAGCAGCACCCCATTCTTCTATCTACTAAATGTCCCATGGCACAAGATGACATTTCAGTTACGTCACACCAATGCTCATCTGACGACCTCCACCAACTGAATCAATGACGATTCAGCTAGTGAAGAATGCCAATCATTAGCAGACTATTCATCAGGCTCTCAGATGTTCCACGGCACCACATGACGTTTCAGTTTTGTCACAGTATTACTTACCTGTGGACGACGATTTCACCAACAGCTGACTCAATGATGATGCAACTAGTAAAGACTGTCAAATATTACACTGTACACCTATCTCCTAGATGTACCATGCCACAAGATGAGATTTCACTGTCGTCACAGCAATATTCATCCGACGACGACGAGATGACCAAGAACTCACTCAATGATGATACAGCTGGTGAAGAATGCGAATCACCAGCAGAGTATTCATCTATCTAATAAACGTTCCATGGCACAAGATCACATCTCACTTTCGTCACAACAGTCCTCATCTGACGGCGACGAGGTCTCTAACAACTGATTCAATGATGATGCTGCTAGTGAAGAATTGCAACGAGCAGACTATTCATCTATTTTCCAGATGTTCTATAGCAGCAGGTGACATTTCACTTTTGCCACAGCAACACTCATTAGCGGACGACGAGGTCACCGACAATTGACTCAATGATGATGGAGCCGGTGAAGCATGCAAATTAGCAGACTATTCATCAGGCTTCCAGATGTTCCACGGCACCACATGACGTTTCAGTTTTGTCACAGTATTACTTACCTGAGGACGACGATTTCACCAACAGCTGACTCAATGATGATGCAACTAGTAAAGAATGCCAAATATTACACTGTACACCTATCTCCTAGATGTAGCATGCCACAAGATTAGATTTCACTTTCCTCACATCAATGCGCCTCCGACGACGCACAAATTAGCAACTGCTGACTACATGGTGACGCAGCTGGTGAAAAACATCAATCAGCAGACTATTCACCGCTCTCCAAGATGTTCCATGGCACTAGATGACATTTAACTTTCGTCATAGCAATGCTCATCTAACGACGACGAGGTCACCAACAAGTGACTCAATGATGACGCAGCCGGTGAAAAATGCCAATCAGCAGACTATTCATCTATGTCCTAGATGTTCGATGGCACCCGATGACATTTGACTTTCGTCACCGCCATGCTCATCTCACGACGACGAGGTCACTAGCCACTGATTCAATGATGATCCAGCTAGTGAAGAAGGCCCAAGATTACACCGTACACGTATATCCTCGATATTCCACGCCACTAGATGACATTTCACTATCTTCACCGTAATGGTCATCTGACGACGAAGAGGTCCCGAACAACCCACCGAATGATGATGCAGCTAAGGATGAATGCAAATAACAACACTATTCACCTATCTGCTAGATATTCCATGCCACCAGATGACCTTTCACTTTCGTCAGAGCAATGTTCATCTAACGACGACAACCTCACCAACAACTCACCGAATGATGATGCACCTAGTAAAGGATACCAAAGAATACGCTGCACATCTATCTCCTAGATGTTGCATGGCACCAGCTGACATTTCACTATGGTCAGAGCAATCCTCATCTGACGACAACGAGGTCACCCATAACTCACTGGATCATGATCCAGCTAGTGAAGAATGCACATAACAACAGTCTTCAACTCTCTGCTATATATTCCATGGCATCAGCTGATATTCCACTCTTGTCACAGCACTGCTCATCTGACGACCCCTACGTGACCAACAACTGAGTGAGTGACGACGCACCTAATGAAAAATCTCAACCAGCAGAGTATTCATCGCTCTCCTAGACGTTCCGTGGCACCAGGTGACATTTCAGTTTCGACACAGCAATGCTCAGCCTACGACGACGAGATAACGAACAAATGACTCAATGATGATGCACCTAGTAAAGAATGCCAAAAATTACACTGTACATTAATTACACTGTGCTCATAGATGTTCTATCACGCCAACTGCCATTTTACTTTCGTGGCAGCAATGGTCATCTGGCGACGATCAGGTCGCCAACAACTGGCTCAATGATGATACAGTTAGTGCAGAAAGCCAAGGAGCAGGCTATTCATCTATCTACCAAATGTTCCATGGCACCAGATGAAATCTCACTTTCGTCGCAGCAATTCTCGTCTGACGACGACGAAATCACGAACGACCCGTTCAATGATGCTGCAGCTAGTGAAAAATGCCAATCATGATTATACTGTCCATGTATCTCCTAGATGTTCCATGGCACAATAAGACATCTCACTTTCCTCATAGGAATACTGATCTGACGACGACGAGGTCACCAACAACTAACTCAATGATGATCCTGCTGCTGAAGAATGCAAATAAGAACACTATTGACCTATCTCGTAGGTGTTCCATGGCACAAGATGACATTTTACGTTCTTGACGTCCGTGCTCATCTGACGACGACCAACAACGCAATCAATGATGATGCAGGTAGTGAACTACACCAAGTATTGCACTGTGCATCTATCTCCTAGATATTCCATGGCACCAGGTGACATTTCACATTCTCTACAGCAATGGTTATCTGACGTTGACGAGGTCCCTAATCAGTGACTCAATGATAATGCAACTAGTGAAACATCTCAATCAGCCGACGATTCATCTCTCTCCTGGATATGCCGTATCACCAGCTGACATTTTAGTTTCGTCAAAGCAATGCTCATCTGACGACCAGGAGGTCTCTAACAACTGACTCAGTGATGAAGCAGGTAGGGAAGTAAGCCAACAATTAAAATGTAAAACTATCTCCTAGATCTTCCATCGCACCAGCTGACATTTCATTTTCGTCAAAGCCCTGCTCATCCAACGACGACCACGTAACCAACAACTAACTCAATGATGACGCAGCCAGTGACGAATACCAATGATTACACTGTACATCCATCTACTAGATGTTGCACGGCACAAGATGACCTTTCACTTTCGTCACAGCAGTGCGCATCCAACGACGACCACGTCACCCACAACTGATTCAATGATGATGCAGCTGCTGAAGACTGCCAATAATTACACTGTACATGTATCACCTAGATGATGCATGGCACAAGATGACATTTCACTTCCGTCCCAGCAATCCTCATCTGACGATCACGAGATCATCAAGAACTGACACAATCATGATGCAGCGAGTGAATAATTGCAACGATTACACTGTACATCTACGTCCTAGATATTCGATGGCGGAAGATGACATTTCGGCTTGGCCACAGCAATGCTCATCTGAGGACAACGAGGTTACCAACAACTGACTCAATCATGCTGCAGCGAGCGAAGACTGCCAACGATTACACTGTAGATCTATCACCTAGATCTTCCATGGCGCGAGATGACATTTCACTTTCGTCACAGCAAACCTCATCTCACGACGACGAGGTCATCAATAACTTACTCAATCATGATGCAGCTAGTGAATAATGCAAATAACTATACTATTCAGCTATATCCTAGCTGTTC
Organism: Didymodactylos carnosus; assembly: GCA_905250885.1. Classification (NCBI taxonomy): domain Eukaryota; kingdom Metazoa; phylum Rotifera; class Eurotatoria; order Philodinida; family Philodinidae; genus Didymodactylos; species Didymodactylos carnosus. The sequence goes on from CAJNOQ010006961.1 coordinate 7,151, forward strand.
TATGGCACAATAAGACATCTCACTTTCGTCAAAGGAATGCTCATCTAACGACGACGAGGTCACCAAGAACTAACTGAATCATGATTAAGCTACCGAAGAATGCAAATAAAAACACTATTGACCTATCTCCTAGGTGCCCCATGGCACCGGATGACATTTTACTTTTTTGATGTCCGTGCTCATCTGACGACGACGACGTGACCAACAACGCAACCAATGATGATGCAGCTAGTGAAGTACGCCAAAGATTGCGCGGTACATCTACCTCCTCGATGTTGCTTGGCACCAGATGACATTTCACTTTCGTCCCAGCAATTCTCATCTGACAACGACGAGGTCATCAACAACTGACTCAATGATGATGCAGGCAGGGAAGTACTCCGAAGATCAGCACACTATTTATCTGTCTTCTAGATGTTTCATGGTGCCAGGTGACATTTCGGCTTTCTCACAGCAATGCTCATCTGACGACGCCAATGTGACCAACAACTGGCTGAATGATGTTGCAGCTAGCGAACAATGCCAATGACTACACTGTACATCTATATCCTAGATGTTTCACGGCACAAGATGACATTTCATTTTCCTCACAGCAATACTGATGTGACGACGACGAGGTCAGGAACGACTCACTCAAGGATGATGCAGGTGGTGTAGTTCGCCAACGATTACACTGTACATCCATCTTCTAGATATTCCCTGGCACCAGCTGACACTTCCGTTTCGTCGCAGCAATGCTCATCTGACGACGACGAGTCATTAACAACTGACTCATTTATGATACAGCGGGTGAAGGATGCCAACGATTATACTGTACATCTGTCTCGTAGATGTTGCGTCGCGCAAGATTACATTTCACTTTCGTCACAGTAATGCTCATCTGACGGGGAAGAGGTCACCAACAACTGACTCAATGATGACGCAGCTAGTGAACAATGGGAACCATCAGCAGACTGTTTATCTATCTCCTAGATGTTCCTTGGCCCCAGATGACCTTTCACTTGCGTCACAGCAAAGCTCATTGGACGATGACGAGGTCTGCAACAAGTGACTCTATGATGATGCACCTACTGAAGAATGCCAACCAGCAGCAGACGATTCATCTCTCTCCTTGATGTTTCCATAGCGCAAGATGAAATTTCACTTTCGTCACAGCAATGGTCATCTGACGACCACGAGGTCACCAACAACCGACCGAATGATGATGCGGATAGTGAATTACGCGAACGACCATCAACAGAGGAATCATCTGTCTCCTAGATGTTTCAGGGCACCGGATGACATTTCAGTTTCATCACAGAAATGCTGATCTGACGACGACGAGATGATCAAGAACTGACTCAATGATGATGCGACTAGTGAAGAATGCCAAAAATTACACTGTACTTCTATGTCCTAAATGCTCCATGGTGCAAGATGGCATTTCACTTTCGTGGTAGCAATGTTCATGTGACGACGACGAGGTCACCACCAACTGACGTAATGATGACGCAGCTAGTGAAGAATGCCAATCAACAGAGGAATCATCTGTCTCCTAGATGTTTCAGGGCACCGGATGACATTTCAGTTTCATCACAGAAATGCTGATCTGACGACGAGGAGGTCACCAACAACTGACTCAATGATGACGCAGCTAGTGAAGAATGCTAACCACCACCAACAGGAGCGGCTGTTCATCTATCTCCTAGATGTTCCATGGTGCAAGATGAGATTTCACTTTTGTCACAGCAATGCTCATCTGACGACGACAAGGTCAGCAACAACTGACGCAGTGATGATGCAGGTGGTGAATTACGGGAACGATTGCACTGTGCATCCATCTCTTAGGTGTTCCATGGCACAAGATGACGTTTCACTTTCATCACAGCAGTGCTCATCTGACGACGACGTGGTCGCCAACAACTGAGTCAATGATGATGCAGCAAATGAAGAATGTGGATGATTTCACTGTACATCTATCTCCTAGATGTTCCATGGCACCAGATGACATTTCACTTTCGTCACAGCAATGCTCATCTGACGGGGGAAATTGGCGACGGTAGAAAGTAAATTCGGCGTGGGTGTAGTATGGTTGTTACTCAATAGTTTCAAATAAACATAGGTCTTGGTTGTGGTTTCCTTGACTTCCTGGATTTGAAATGCTGTTGCTGGAGGAAGTAGGACTTCTTCTTCGTCGTAGTGGGAAAGAGGCGATATGTCTAAGCCGCCGATTTCGGTCGCATCGATAATGAATAGGACATTGCCGAAGGTTTGGGCTTTTTGACGATTTTTGCTGGTTGAGGTAAAGGCGTTCCAGTATCTGTGCTGGCCGGTGGCTTCGGCATATGATTTTAGCGTGTTCTGATCGATGTTTACACCTCGATAAAGTTCCGCTTGGTGTTTCGTATCGGTTTTTAACCAGCTTCTGAATAGAATGTAACAAAATGGTCCCAAAGTGTTTATTTTGCTCGTGTCATTTTCTCTCAGTGCTTTATTTATTAGTTTGTATAGAAAGCATTCCATTGTGTATAGCTGAATGCAACACTTGTAAATTTCTTCTCTTTTTTTGTTTTTCACGGCTATTATTTGGCCAGCTAGACCTTGTGACTCATAATGTCGACCTAGTTTCTTTCCTTCGGTAATTATTCCATTCGCTGCCTGCTCTGCTATTTCAGCGTCAGAAAGTTCCTTGTCTTTCTTCCACTGTGAAAGAAAAATATAAGCTTCTTTGCCATAGTCATGAGTGAACGTTTTACTCAATTCTGGTGTGAGAAAGAATCTTTCTTCTCTTAAACCTTGACTTTCGTTTCTACTAGTTAGAACCCGTTTTATTGGCTGTTGTTTATTTGGATCCGATTTACTGATTTGAATGGAATCGTTTAAGTTAATCGAATAATTATCCAGTTCAACTAGTTTCGTTTTATTCTTTTGATTAAATGCTTCTTCGATAATCGCTGATTCGATATCAGAATATTGTGTCCATTCTTCATTTCCATTTGTTGACCATGGATCAGGATTTGATTTCCAATACCATTGAGGTCGTGGTTGATCAGCTGCTTTTATCGCCTGACTTTCCATTTATTAGGCTGTTTGGAACTGATGGGTCCGAGAAACGTCCTCTAGAAAAGACACGGGACAAGTAAGAGGATATTCTGTACTTGAAGAAACATTTGTTCAGCTTTTTAAGACAACCTCTGATTATGTTACACATTCTATTCATTAGTGAAACTGACACTTGTTTTTGCAGTTTAGTACATAGTAAAAGTGTAACGAAATACATCTGGAACAGAAAACAAAACGTTTCAACCAAGGCATCTTGTCTATGATTTAGATAGTACCAAGGCCGATGATTCCGAAGACAAGCTCCTGGGAGATCCGACAGGATCCGACGCCGGAACATGCCGGAATCCGATGAAATCTGGCACAATCCTACCAGAAGCATGCCGTATTATGTCGGAATCCGGATCGGTGTTGTTTGCAAAGTTCTTAATGAGGCACGCCTTCTTATGCAACAAGTAGAGGCATCAAATGACTGCTTTAGTTTCAAGGTTAGCGCTCAAATTTTCGTTTTTAATCTTCTTCTTTGGAGGCTCCTGAATCTGTTTGAGAGAGATCCTTCCAGTGGTAAACAAACAGGACAAGTTGATATGTGATCATTCACCCCGAACAGTATCAACAATATTTTTCTCTCGTTCTCTCTCTATCGTAGGAAAAAAGATTTTTCTCTATCGTCATCAATAGAGCGCAAGATATATATACGCATACCGCATGCAGTACAGATATATATGTGTTTTAGTTTTAGTACCGATACATACACATCTGTGATCACCGATTAAGGGAATCCAACCACTTAAGGGACATAGCAGAATTCATCATAGAGGTTCAAGTAAGATGGCAAAGGGAGAGAATGATTGGAAGAAAAGAGGAATATTACTATAACAACTAACCTTAAGATATTTTAAGGATTTTTCCGTAGAATTCGTGGGTAATTAATGGAAACGAATTAAATTGCATCGTTTAAGAGATGTGAGTCATATATGAATAAGATAGGCTGAAAATACGTAAAATTAAGAAGAAAATAGTGTTTTAAGAATGAAATGTGCACTTTTCATATCTACCGTGCGTTCACTAGCTGACAGCAGTGGTTTTAATGACACGGTGGGCAAGAAGACTTTGTTGTTAGGTTATGATTTATGTATGATGAATCTTAAGTCAAACATAATCTACTTACAGATTTTTTAAAGTACTTAGTTAAGCACATGCCAAGCATTTTTAGATTGGATCGATGACAAGTACTTGGAAGAACTTCGGATGCGTGCATATATTCGCAAGTACTTATCAAATACTTATATTTGTTAAATTACTTGATAAGTACCTTTTTTACTTGCAAAAAACTCCAGGTAGTCTGGAAATTACTTGCACAAGTACTTGTCTGAGTACTTGTACAAAAGTAGATTCACTAGGGATGTGCTAGGACGTGACTTCAGTACACATTTTTTTCATTATTGAAATCTCACAAATGAAAGAACTAAACTGGACTATTTAAGATTTTTTGTGAAAACGTATAAGCTGGAGAATTGAACTATGTCTTAATCTTAGTGAAAAATCTTGATTTATATTTACCGCGCATTCACAATACGATAATTGTTTTTGACATAACGTCCTTCTGCGCTAACGCTTGTTCCTTCTGAGAAAAGTACTGCTAAACATCACATGCAACGCAGGCAATTTATTTTTACAATAACATAATGAGAAGAATAAAATAATAATAAAAATTAGCACAAATTACTCTGATAGAATATAAAAAGCCTTGGAAACAACATGTACATCGTCCACTGTTAAAAAAAGATCGTCCACGATTGTTGTCTTCCCATGTGTGTTACAATAAACCATTCCAATGAAATGGTTTCGTTTGTGCGTTGTTGTTCCAACCAGTTCATATCTAAAAATTTATTAAAAAGTATGCCGTTTTTCTCTCTTGAACTGTTCACATATATAATCCATTGTTAGCGAGTACTCACTTTTGATTTCCCACATGTAAATTTTTTGGTACATTTTTTGTTGTTATTTCTGAATACGAGTTTTGCACAATAAGAATTATCGGCGTTTGATCAACGAACAATGCAGAGGATATTCGCCGTCTCCCGTCGCATGTAACGTACAACCTTAACAGACAGTGTGGAGACATATCCCGATCGGGATGTACTCCCAATCGGGATATATATCATCCCGATTGGGATATCATTTTTTGCAGCAAAATTTTTTTTATATCCCGAACGGGATATAGTTTGAAATTATATCCCGATCAGGATATAATTCGATATCCCGATTGAGATATAAAGAAAATCTATATCCCAATCAGGATATCAAGAATTTTAATTTTTAATTTGTAAGAAAATGATAAATTTTAATTATATGAGAGCTGAATATTCTTCTCCTTCTTTATTCCCCCTCTCTAACGTTCCTAGTAGTGTCTTTTGTTTTCTCCAGCTGATCGAAGAGACACATATATCTGTTTAACAGACGTAAATAGATTTCTTCTATCATGCGGATAGTTAGAAAATTCCCCGTTAAACACAAAGCACGTATATTTATATATTGTAGACGCATGAGAAAAGAATTGTGTTTCAATATATGCGAGCATCGAAAAGGAAGAAATAAAAAAACACGGTCGACGTGGAAAGCGATTAGATCAAGAGTATATCCCATTATGAGCAATAAAAGATTAACAGCCTATTTCCCAATCGGGATATAAATTCGACTAAAATTTCTTAA
>CAJNOQ010006962.1:0-12903 GCA_905250885.1 Didymodactylos carnosus
CATAACTCGACTTAGACAAAAAGTTACAAAAAGTTACATGCTCCACAGATAGAGTAGGTGCTGGGGAACATTTTCATGTATTTGAATGTTAATTTAGAGTGGGGCTAACGAGGGCCGGTCGACTATATTGGGATTAATAATATTGGTCACTCAATAATATTGTACAATAATATTGGATAATATTGGGTTTCACAATACACTGGATTCCAACTTTTAACCGTAATATCGTTTACCTTCATAAAGGAATGAGGAAGCGTATCCCGATGGACATTAGGGATGCATCGATTAATAATCGATGTTAGGGCATCCAGCAAAGTCGTTCCGAATCAGTTATAAAACAGCACTTAGAGCTGCCGAAGGTCTCATTTTGTAGAAAAATGTTTGCTCTACCAAACTGAAGTGCAAAAAGACATTTTAGTGTTATCTGCGACAGAAATATAAGCATCCGAAACTGAGAAAATTGCGAAAAAAGCGACTGTCGATTATTTTTCTATGATTATAGTGCGTTTTCGCTTTATTGTATTTTCTCTATATATAATATTAAAATTTTTGTAGTACTTCAGTTTGGTAGAGCAAACATTTTCCTACAAAATGAGGTGTTCGGCAGCTCTAAGAGCTTTTTCATAACTGGTTTGCAACGACTTTTCTGAATGCCCTAATATTGATTATTAATCAGTGCATGCCTAACTGGGTTATATTCTGATTCAAAACGGGATATAAAGTATGCGTCTGAACTGTAAAAGTAGACCGAACTCAAGTGACCCAACACCTAAGAATATTGTGAAAACCCAATATATTAGCTGACCAATAATGATTGATCCCAATAGACTGGGTAACCAAAATTATTGGAACCCAATACACTGTATTGGTGTATGCCTAAATATGAGTCAGCACATGCTCCGTAGGTTCAAACGATGTTCAGTTGTTATAACTTGAAGTCTCTAAAGAACTAGTATCTAATATGAACTTTGTGGTTAGGATTGAAGAAAAACTTTCTGAAACTCAAGCGTCAGTTTAAATCAAATAATTTCACTTTTTCGTTTATCTTTTGGAGAACCAGAGATAAAAGAAGAAACAGAATATGACTTCAAACAAATGCAACTAGTGAACAAGAATTAGCAAAATGTTTAGCAGATGATATTAGGAAATTAATGAATATCAAGAATAAAGCGGAAAACTTAGAGTTTAAAAAGCAACATCACAATTTTTATAAAAAGAGATCAATAAGATACTGCGTTTATTTATTGAGAGTAAGAAATACGAAAAACGAAAAATCATACCCAAAGGCCTTAATTAGATAGATGGAAATCAGAATAGTCCTACATGTACACTACATGCACAGAAAGTTTCAGCCTTCTATATTTATATGCTGCTAAGTTATCGAGTTTTCCTCATTTAAGGAAAACTCGTTTGTTTCGGAAAAGTGATTTTACACTATCGTCAGTTACACATGTCGCCAAATAAGTGTTACTATATTTCTGTCTATCTGGTTAAGGTCCGTGGATATGATTTATCATTTTCGTAGGGAAAAAAAGAGAGATATAAGAAACACTTCCTGTTTCTCATTTGATAACATCTTCAGCTTTTCGTAGTTGGACTGCTGAATTTTTCAATTTGACGCTTGACACCTCAGAAGGTTCGCTCGCCAGATATCTCACTCAAAAGTGTCCTAATGAAGGAACTTGGTCGGACGATGAATGGAGCACCTAAAAGAGGCTCCATGCGAAAACCAACCTTCCCGCCATTAAACCGGCACCTGATGGTTCTCTGATTGAGCTCATATATATCTCATTTGAAAGCGTTAACAAAATTAAGACCAACCATCTATCTAGACTTTTTTTTGAAAATGTTCTTTTATCAAAAGTCAGTACAAACATTTACTTTTGCTACTCTCAATCTTTTCAAAAAAAAACAGTAACAAGTGCAACACGATCAGTTGCAGTTACTCGAATGCCAGGAGCACTTGCTTGCGACATATTCCTGTATGTGTGCGTAGAATAGTTGAAGATCTATAGAATATGCAAGTTATCGTAAAACGCACGTACAAATACAAGAAAAGAATAGTTGAGCAAAATGAATGTTTTCGTTGCGAAGAAAAAAATAAATCTGTTCAACTTTTTCTTCCAGCTTCAGCGATTGTACCGTTGTTAGACGGACCTGATTGGCAAATATGTTGTGTTTGTGTATTATTCTTGAAATAATTCAAATAAAATTTATAAATATTTGGAGTATCAGCATGTCCTACGAGTGTATAATTTTGTTCGATGAATTTATTTGTTATACCACATTCCATTAATGATTCAAATGTATTCAGAGATTTCTCATTCGTATAATTAGAAGCTATAGCAATACCTGAATAAATGTAACAGAAAAACAAAAGAAGTCGATTAAAGGCTAGACAATATTCTTGTCGGTGAAATTCTTCCTCTCGTTTTTCTTCGAAAAACAAAAATGACAGTTGATATAAAAAGAAATCATAGAAAAAATTCGAAAAAATCTCCTCTGTTTCCCGCCGACACTCTATGAAACGTAGGAAAAATGAATTTAGTTTCCAGTATCAATCTTCTACGGGAGTACTGATTCAAATTCTTTTGTCTTCAAGGGGAAATATATGTATGGGAGCCATTTCACATTTTAGTCGTAAGTATTATTTCTGACAAGATTTTTCTCACTAACCTAATGATTTACTATTGTATGTAATACAATGTGCTCCTAAACTTTTCCATCCTCTTCCAGTATAAATTTGTTGTTGACTAGTGTTATCATTTTCGTCATCACCACAAATAATAAAATTATATACAATATCATCATAACCTTTTTGATTCATATAATAATTCTGAAGTGCATTTATATATCGTGCACAATCTTGTTGTGTCACACTTTTATTATTTAATAAATCAGTTAATTCATGTACGACAATATATGAAACTGGTATAGGTAAATCGTAACGGGATATTGACTTAACCGCATTCCATACATTTCGATTTAAAATATTTGAACAGTCTACATAAATACAGATAATAGATTTCCAGCATCGTAAATGGGAAGAATGTAGAATGTGAATCGATTTTACTCGTTCTTTTTTGTTGGAACGAAACGAAAAAGAATTAGTAAAATCTGGATTCACATTCTATATTCTTTTCATTTAAGATGCTAGTGGTTTAATGAAATAAATCTTTTGCACTTCTGCAACTATGCTAAAATATATCTTCCATTCCTTTTCCTATTTTGACTTAAGAATCCTAACGTTGCAATGGTAATATTTGTCTCTATCATGGTAGTTGTTTAGATATACTTCTTTGCGAAGATATGATTTTCTCAAAAAGAAAGTTCAGTCAAAATATTACTTAACAATTTTCTATTACCCATAACAGGAGATACTTGACACATTTGATTATTACATTTGATTGACTATCTAGATCTTCAAAGAATATCTGAAACGAACTTCAAAAATTCAAATTACAAAATACCAGCGAGTAAGTATCCATATCCATATATGTTTTGATAGGGAAGAAAAACGACTTAATTTTATGTCTTTCTCTGTTATATTTTTTGTATTGCTTAACATCGGTTTCAGCTGGTTTTACAGTGACATCGATTGTTTTCTATCTAATAGACGTCGCTTTGTATTTCCTCGTTCATATCTGAACATTTTAATGTTGGCCTGATGTTTCTATTTAGTGAAAATTAAATTTATGTTCTTTTCACACTTTATACAATGACTGTTTGAAAACTGTTTCCAACATATTTCGTTTAATATTTAATATTTTTGCTTGAAATTTTTGCAGAAGATCGAATGTTTGATGGTCTATAGTGGTAAAAAAATCAGCTAATCTTGAGCAAAACATGCCAAAAATAACTAATAACTTTTTTCAGGCAAAAAATATGTCCAGTGACTTTTAATTGAGAATCATTCCCCGAAAACCTAACGAAACGTAGTAATATTCTACAGAAATCAATTCATTACTCTTGTTTAGGACTATCAAATAAGTAATCTCTAAGAACTGTTTACTAGCTTTTAAATAGAAATGGTATCCAAATCTAGACAACCCTTGTCAAAGCTGCAAAAATACTCCATGAACATAATATTACATGAAAAACTCAGCTCTCTGATTTCGACCATTCAAAAGTTATTCAAAAAGATCCATATACCATTCTTGTTTTGGATGGACAATACGCAGAGTGTAATATTATCGCAAGACTCGTTTCATTGAAGAACAAAGTAAACACTTCTACTTCTTAAGATGGTCTTTAAAGCTTACTTTTTGGTGAATCATATGGATCTTCGTCATTTTGTAAATATTTTTTTCTAATTACAAATACAAATATTAGTGCTAGTGTTAAAGCCAAAACAATGATTGATAATAAAACTGCAATAAAGATATAAAGACCTTTTCGCTTTTTATATTTTTTTTTATATTCTTCTACAGGTTTAGTGGTATTATCAAGTAAAGTCGACTCGAAGTCTCCATCTAAAATACAAAAACGAAACATTTTTTCATTCTCACTCTATAGCTCAGATGAGATGCATAAGATGCCCTTGGAAGCTGATAACGTTTTCTTTTTTTTCCGGTTTCTATGCACAAAAAAGATTTTTTCGGAAGAGAAACAGTTAATATGAAAATGATTGTGGGTCGAGTCCCATAGTCCAAAATTTTGTCTCCGCCGCTAAATACAACCCCTTGGAATCAAAATTCATTTTCTTTTCAAAAAATGATTTACAGAAGTAGAAGTAGAAAACATTTTCAATAAAGGGTGGTTGAAATCCCAAAACTTTCTGGAATCAGTTGAATTTTGCCTAATTGCATAGATCCAGCTATATTGAGTTTTCAAGTAGTCAATTAATCTACTGAGTGAATTTATGGAAAATCGGAGAAAATTTCTAGAACTGCTGTTCACTTTACGCTCTCTCGTCTATACATAATTAATGTTTTTAACAATTTTAAAAACATAGAGCTTATGGAAAGATTCTCTGTTCCGCCATTGCAGGTTAAAGTATTTACTGGTCCTGAAATAAATGAACTTTTTATGCTCTTAAAAATTGTAGAAGTAAGAAAAGGTCAATATAAGCTTTTTTCGGATATTTTTTATTGTTGTTACCTGTATCTTCACATTCTTCTAATTCAATTTCAACTGAAATTGCTGCTTGTGAATGATCAATATAATTTCGTTTGAGATTCACCACTTTGAAAACAGCAAATGGTAGAATGAGAATTTCTTTTTCATCCGGTCTCATTGATAAGTCTTGTACATTGATAGCTGTTGAATTTTGTACAATATTATACTGACATAAACATGAAAATTGTAATGGACGTTGATCAGAAGTATGTCGCATTTGAGGCTGTTCACCTTCACCAGCAAACATTTTGGCAACTCTATAATCAATTGATGAAGATAAAAATGATCGATTTAATATATGTTGATTTAATTGATATGGATTCAAATCATTTTCTGTTATTCGCATTCCTCGATAGCATACACCTATTGATATCTACCGATGTCTGGATGAAATTTTAATAGAGTAACAATATGCACGAGACAATTTACTAGACGATAATTTGAACAGAAATCTTTGGTTTGATCAAAATATTGTAGAATATATAAAGCTAAATGTTTATTTAATATTCTATGAAAATAATCTGTTAATGTGTAAGCTTTTATGAAATATTTCATATAATCTTTTTCATCTATGGCTTTACGAAAATAATCTTCAATAACTTTAATCTGTTCTTCGGTAATTCGATCTTCAGAATTACCGGTAGGAGACATGTTCTTCAAATGTTCATTTAAATAATAATGAATTACTTCTGCTAATAATTTCGATATAATTGGATGACTATTATTGTATGTTCTATATAAATCAATTGTTTCTAGAAATTCTCGACGTTTTTCTATTAAATCATGACCAGTAATTGACCATTGAATGTGGTCATAATCTGTTTCAGAATAAAATATTCGTTTATTAATAAATAACTGTTTTATATCATCAACAGATGATTCTTCGTATGCTGTCAAATTATGTCTGTTTTGAATTGAAGACAATGCACCATAGTCTAATAAAACTTGAACCACTTCTTTATGCCCATAATAACACGCGACATGCAGACATGTTGAACCAGTTAAATTTTGAATTGTATTCAATATGCTAATATTATCTACTGATGTAAGAAAATTTTGAAGTTTTTCAACTTGATTTTCTCGACATAAATCATAGAGTATATCAACAGTTGATTCTTTATTACCTGGTTCTGGCGATGGTGCTATCATTCGAAAATTATTTAAAGTTAATCGGTGTGTGTATTCTAAAAAAACAGAATTTAGCTTCTGTATGCTGTAACTTTATTGAAACAAAAAAGAACAACAGATTATGGTATGACAAAAGTTTTTAATGATTTTCTTTTTTCATTTTGCTCTTTGCTCATTCCTTTTCATTAAAAACGATGTTGATGAGGATAATATACGATTTATTTATTGTAGTTTCTACTGATACTGTTGTTGTGCTGTTGTTTTAACGTTGGAAAAAATTATATTTTGTTTCTTCCTTTTTCTTGTTTTATTTTATTGCACACATATTTATCAGAAATATTTAGTATTTGTACAAATATATATAGAAATAAAAAGAAAAATCTTAGTTGAAAAGGCAACATGATTCAAACCAAAAACTGAGCAAATAGCAATTATTTTGACGTCTCGATGTTCTTCAGTATGAAATATTTATTAGATATACTCATATAGAGAGACAATTACGATAACAAGACTGAAAGTCATCTTCTCTTTCTTCAACATAAAATTTTTATGTTTTGTGTGCGGCGCGACCAGTTAACCGTTATCCTTTCGATCAGAAGGTTCCAATTATTGTTTTTTAACTGCAAGTAACTTAGAAGCAGTTTTGAAAATGTTTGTAATTTGGGAAATCAATGAGAAATGTTCTCTTTCGTTAGTGGGTAATTACCGAAATTTCTAGGGAATATGGTTTTGAGGTGAATCTAGGTAATGTCTGGTAAATTTCTGTTTCTGGTTCATGGATGAATCTGTATTGTATGTTGGAATATATGGTAATTTCGGTATTGTCTCATTTTATTAGTTTTGCATTGTCGAAATTTCTGAAATTGCTTTATTTATGAGGGAAATTTCCTTTTTCGGAAATTTGAACACTGCTGGCAGCAAACGGTTATTAATTCCTAGAGCAGTCGCTTTATTAGCATCAAGATGAGAGAGAATGTCTTCTGTTTGTTGAGCAGATACAAAAAATAGTGGGAGAGCAAAAGATACGTCAGGAATATTATTAAAAGGAATGAGAGCATTATAATCTGCAAGAGACGTACTGCACACTGAAGGAAAATGCTCATTCAACAAATGAGCCTTATCTCTGTCCTCGTAAACTAACTGTGAGCTGGTGTTCTGAAGAACTGGTATGGATAATGTACAAGTTCTACGGATGTTGTGATTAACGAGTTTCCATCAGTGTTTACTTCCACTATTTACCTGAATAGCCCGAAGATTTTTCTATCAGAGGAGGTGCATATCGCCCCTTTCATAAGAAAAGTTGATAATAGAGCTTCTAGAAAAGCTGACCGCTGGAAAACGAAGTCCTTAGTTTTTGGTCAGAAAATGTTACAAACCATATAGCCTGATAGAGCGAAGAATTCTGAGCTAAATAAGACATCTCCCGGCATTCTGTAGTGCTTTTTTCACGTAACTGCAGTCGATTTACGACTAGCCACAAGGGGCGTGAAAGTTACCAAAATATTCGGGCGTAAAAGCACTACAGAATGCCGGGAGATGTCTTATTTAGCTCAGAATTCTTCGCTCTATCAGGCTATATGGTTTGTAACATTTTCTGACCAAAAACTAAGGACTTCGTTTTCCAGCGGTCAGCTTTTCTAGAAGCTCTATTATCAACTTTTCTTATGAAAGGGGCGATATGCACCTCCTCTGATAGAAAAATCTTCGGGCTATTCAAAACATTATTCAGATTGGTTTCAGCTTTTACTAAAAAGGCAAAAACAAGGGAGTTCTTGTGATTTTGACACACTATAGTGCTTTAGATAACACCCAAAAGCTTCTTTTCCATATCTTTAATGACTGGTCCCACCTGTCTGGATATTGTGACCAGCTCACTTTGTAGAGAATTTCAAGGGCTATCCAATGGTATGTTTTCGAACAATACATAATTTTTCTTTATGACAGAAAGACGACTAACGGAGTGTTCAAAGCACTAAGATAGATAAAAATCATTAAACTGGTCAAGTATTTCAACTATTGACGAACGTCGGCATGTTTTTGAAAGATCCGTTTTTAGCTTTTTTGAAAGACCTATTTATAGTTCATTTTGAAGCTCGTGAAATTCTCTATCGAATGACATATAAAGCGGAGTAATTCACGAGAAAATCAATGTATACTATAAACATGAACGCCGTTGTCGAGAAAATCGCTACGTCGATTGGGCCAAATACTGGATTTTTTCGGTGAAAACCTCATAACTCAGCAAGGGAAAAAAATTCGAGAAAAGATCCGTGCGTTTGTAGCAAATTTCATGAGGAATCGAATGGTGAAAGAATTAAGTTTGTAGCTATTACGAAAAAATCTGATGGCATTTTTCCTGGGTCGAGGTAAAACGCATTATTATATTGATCCGTGTGGATTTGTGGATCACTTTTATTCATTGGAAAATTTTAAAACTTACGTATATCGATGCAGTTTTTCACGATGAGTCAGACTAACTAACTCTGAAGGTTCCAAATAGTCGTTGTGTCAGCTCTCCTATCCTTCGATGAGTCTAAATAATGGGAAAACTCTAGAGACTAGGTCTACCCAGGCACGTTAGTGGATAATATCACTCAACGAAGAGATAAGAGGGACCACAGTAAAAGAAATACCTAATGAAAGGCGATCGAGTATGATAATACGAATATATTTGAAAAAATATGAAATGCGAATGACTAACAACTACAACTCGGATTGACGAACTAAAAGATTATATATATATATAAGGCGAGAAAAAACTAGAACAAAAATGAACATATATATAATCTATATGTGTATAGTAAAGGAAAATTGAAAAATAAAAAATAAACTAAATACAAAAGCGAAACAGTCTATGACGATGAAAATGAATGTATATATTCAAATTCTGCGTCTAGGGATATGCAACAAGAGTGGATTGCGAATTTCACTGTAACTTCGAATTTGGAGCGCCTTACAAAGCAGCCAATTAAGTGACTCAAGTGACGACGATTACAGTGATTTCGAACAAAATCGACGCAAGACTAAAAATGAACTACTATCCATTTCAATGAACAATGGAGTCGGTTGTAAGTTGAATAACTTCGGATAAGACGCAGCTAGAGACCTGCGGTTTTAGGTGAAAGGTGCATTTATCCAGTTGTAGTGAGATAATAAAAGCATTTCATATAACCTAGACTAGATTTGATGTCGCTAGTTCGATACATTGGCTCCTTCTGCTAGAAAATGATTGCAACCAGATGTAGCCAGATAAATATATTTTAAAAGTAAATTCAGGTGGACACTTCAACTATCTCTGAAGTGAGGTTTTCTTCCTATGCTCATATCTAAAGATTTTGTTATTGCTAGCGGAGACTGTGGTACTTCTACTGTTGTTTTTGGTATTCGGGGTGGTATGGGTGGCACTTTTGTCGATGTTCGCGATGGTATAAGTGGTGCTGTTGTTGGTATCCTGGGTGGTATGGGAGGTACTATTAGTGGTATTCGAGGTGGTATTGGGGGCTTTTCTGTTGGTATTCGTGGTGGTATTGGCGGCTTCTTTTTTGATATTCGTGGTGGTATTGGCAGTTTTGATGATGGTGTATGTTCTTTCGAATTTTTCATCACTTGTGTCCTTGAACTTCTGTGTGTCAGTTACGTAATCGAATTTATTTTTATCTAAAAATGATAAGTTAACATTAAATTGGTGTAAACGATTAGTTTAAAGTGTTAAATAGTTACTTCTGTATCGATCTATTCCCTCATATTTTTATGCGAGAAATCGATTTTTAAAATAGCTACCTGACAAGTAAATATACCCATAGAAATGATTAGTAATTCGATCATGCGAGAAATTGTACACATGTCAACACGCAGGTGTAAATGTCGTGTTTTTGTACGTAAGCGTTTTTGTTAATGAATATAAGTGTCGCTTAGGGAAACCGTCAAAATAATGATCGGACCAAAGAGAGAAATCGGATCAATCGTAAAATGGTGTAAAGCGGTGCTCTCTGATGTTTGTATAAGAGAAAAAATATACACTGTAAAGCAGAAAGTTAGTTACAGGAAAAAAGTGATTTTCTACGAGTGCCTACACGCATTACTATAGGATTTTCCTTTCTTTTGGAAAGTCAGATTTTCAAGAATGTGACGATTTGTCCATCATTTTTTAAAAAAATAGAAACGTATTGTATCTAAAAGATCGAATGATTTCTCATACAATGCATATCGATTTTTTAGAAAATCCATACACTCATATTGTTAAATAGAGACCTGCAACCCGACCCGACCCTAGGGTCGGGTCGGATTCGGGTTAAGATGCTGTCGGATCGGGTCGGGTTCGGGTTGAATATTTGGTGACGCAATTTAAAATATAAATAATATTTTTAGCTTTGTATTACTGGTTGAAAGTTATCTCTACTGGATTTCCAGTTGAAAGACTTATTTCAGAACAACTGCATTTACTAGGTCGATTAATGATTGCTTTCTTTGCACATAAGAGAGTGCCTCCTGCACTGAAATCAATGGCAATACATCCCTTACTGCTTTTTTTCAATGTACTGTTTTAAACACTCGTACATAGAAGAATTTACTATAATGCTCTCTACTTGCTATCTTAGTATTAGGTGATACTGACTCACCAATGAGAAAAAGGATGTGGTCATCATCTCGGTTAAGATAATCTGTTGACAAAGTGTACTGAGGAATTTTCAATAGATTAACCTTTTAGACAAAATGGCCAATCAGACGTCATTCAAAAATTTTTTTTGAACTACGAGATTCTTCAATATGCACTGAGAAACTTTTGTCTAACAAGGCAAGTCTATACTCTTTCTCAAACACAGTTTTCTGATGAGATTGTTTTCATTGAGTCGGGTCGGATTCGGGCTCAGATGTTATCGGGTTGGGTTCGGGTTAAGTTGTTGTCGAGTCGGGTTCGGGTTAGATGTTCTTAACCCGTGCAGGTCTCTATTGTGAAATCATGGTCGATATTCTGGGAATCACTACTGACTTTCCAGAAAAAAAATCATACAGATTTTCTAGTGATTTTTTTAAAACTAGAATATCTTCTAAGAATGCATATAGGCACTCATAGAAAATCGCGTATGATTTCGTTCTGAAATTATTTTCCAATTATAATCTACTTCTTGGAATATGTCTAGCGATTTCTGCTTTGATTATAAACTGCCTCTTTTCATCCATAAAGGACTTGAGAAGAAACAAGGGGGCTTATACTCACTCTCTATACTTCTTCTTATAGCACCCAAAGAAAGACTACTTCCTAACGTGCTAAAACAGTCATCTCATGTTAGAAAACGCTTTTGATTCCAAGAAAGATACACATAAGCCGGACTTTTTTTTTGAACTTAAATAGCGTGATGTTAATATACACAAACAGAGATCAAATCTCTACAAAAAAGCAAATCTGGAAGGCTGAATTTCTCACTTAAAGTCACAGACAAAAGCGATTAGCTACTCATGCAACATGCAGAAAAAGTCCAATACTGTTCAGTTAGCCCTGTTGTTGTTCTTCTGATTTTACTAATATTTTATCTTTAAAATATCTAAACAGAAGCACATAAAATCATGGTAATCGTCATTTTTGCTGAAACGTTTTTGAATAACTATATACTCTGCAAGATTCCCTTCACGATTTAGATCTGCAATGCTACCACCAGTACGAAGAAACGATGTTTTCGCTGCGTTATCAGGCAAAAACAGTTTTTCCCACAAAACTCCACACTTCATTTCACTTAGCTTGCTAGTCTGCTTTTGATCTGAAACCATAAGCATTCACTACAAAACAAGGTTGTATGAATTTCTTGTCTAATACTTCCCTTATGGACAGTCGCATTCACAGACTATCAAAAAAGCGAAACACGACTCATATTTTTGCTCTCATGTGGTGGAAAGATAATTCACAATAAAAGAGACCGACATCAGCGAAGAGTAAGAATATCATTTATACCTGAAAGACAAAAATGTCAAACATGCAGTCTTAGCATTTATTCTTTAAAGGACGTAATATTCTCAAAAAAACTACTCAAGAGAACTTTCCATAGCAGGATTTATATCACAAAAGTCACAAAACTCAGCCAAGTTACCTTTATACTGCCTGATATTTGTGAAAAAGATACTCTGTGATACAAGAATTCAACATTCTTTGGCCTCGATCGTGGACAAATGATTTCATCGGTTGATTTGTAGCTGTTTTCGAAAATATTCGTTTCTGTAAAAAACCTGTCGGTTTTCCATAAAATCCATTGATTTTCTAGAAAAGCATGCATTTTTTTCGAAAAATCGATTTGAATTTTTTGCATTTCATAAAATCCACACAGATTTTTCTTCCAGAATTTCAACGCGATTTTCTACTTTCTAGAGAATGTTGATTTTCTACTTCGGTATAATATCGTAGACGATATTATAACTGCCTTAAAATCTCAAGGATTTTTCAAGTCGATTTTCCATAAACTAGAAAATAAATTCTTTTGTAGTGTATAGAATCTATTTTTTATTCTTTGAAGTAAGAGTTAATAAAAAGGGATGAAGTCACGTGGGGTAATTATGGTCAGGTCATCAAAATTTCATTATATTTCTAACATAGTCCACTCTTTACCACTTAAAACCATCATATCTCAACCAATTCGGGACATCTGTTTTTATATCATTCCTCATCCG
>CAJNOQ010006963.1:0-12901 GCA_905250885.1 Didymodactylos carnosus
GACGGTCGTGTGAGAGCATAAAGACTCTCTGTTCAAGTCAGCTCGATTCTGAATTTAATTTTTTCAAATTTAAAAGTTTAGCGCGTTTAAACGCATTGGAAACTAACGCGTTTAGCAGGATGTTTTTGCCACATTTAGGGTGTCAAATGCGTTAAATTATAACGCGCTCTAACGCGGTGATTATCGACACTGTGAAACGCGTTGATCAGTAACGCGTTTGAACGTCCGGAATGTGACAAAAAACATCCTGCTAAACGCATTAGTTTCTATGAAAATTTAAACGCACTCTAACGCGTTTTTTTCGCAGAAAAAGTTTGCCTGGGTAAACAATTCTACTTATTTTGAAAATATAGTTATAACGTTCTTTTAGGTTATAGCGTGACAATTGTTGTTGAAGGTGGTATCAGTGTATTGGAAGTAATGTTAAACGATATTCATGCTGAAAGGCCGATAATTCTAATACTAGTAAATAATAGTTCTACCCTCATAAGGTAATAACAGATTGTGTAATTTTGTTAAAATTAAAATGTTCTAGGGGACTGGTCGAATGGCAGATGTTATTGGCAATTTAATTCAGTTAACATCAAATGCAGATCAAAATATTCAAAGGTGAGTATCTTTGTTTCTCATTTCCCATTGACCGTAATTTTTATGTTTTATTCTGTCTGTCTTCTTTTTCTCTAGAGAACCAACAAGAAATGAAATACGTTGTAATCTCTTAGGTCTATTTCCCATTCTCGATCACATTGGAAACGAAAATGAATTAAATACTTGTATCGAACAAATTAATGAAATAATGACGATTGTCAATCGAAAATTTCTATATGTCGATCGTTTAAATCGAGATCAAAATATAACTGAAACAATATTCAAGACTATATTTTCAGGTACTTATAAGTGATTATTCTCAATTTAAAATCTCCGTATCTTTTAAACGTTATATTTTAACATTAAAGATGTTTCCCATGTTTTGTGTTCTAGCATATCAAAACAGAAATTGTATCTCCATTGGTGGTCCACTAATAACGAATCGAAAAAGATTCTTTGAATTAGCATGTAAATTGAATTATTTTGATGGGATTAAACAAGTGGTTGAATTAATTAATTCAGATAAAGAGATCGAAATCGAAAAGATGAAACGATCGGTGCAACAATCTAATCAGTCCAGCTTAGCAAATGTGACTGCTTTGGAATCCGTACAAAGCCTAGAAACGTTCACACTGGTATGAATCTTTATTCAGTTGGAGTTAGGCATGTTCAAGCATATCCGGTTCGACCGGTTATGGCCGGATATTGGCTACCTGACCTAGTGAATATGACTGGTTACTCATTTTTGATAAACGTGTCTAACGAGATAAAAATCGATCATGTGCGGAAGATCCTGTATACAATATCCGGTCATATCCGTTTGTACGCGGTAAAGTTACAGTATAGAAGAGAAACGTTTTGGGGCTTGTGTGTTTTTACCTGATTTATTTTAAGACCCGAACATCAATTGGAGAATTATTATGGTATTCATTAATGTACAATCGGCCGTTGCCTGTTGAATACTTTTTAAGATTAGGTCATGATCCAAGAATTTTTGGATCAAAATTAAATGAGTATGGTTGTCCAAAAGGAGTACTGAAGGAGGGACGTTGTGTAGCACTTATAATTAAATTATTCAGATGTTCCGAGATCTCAAAAGAGGTAAGTTAGATGTGCCGAAAATTTTAAACTTCGGCTTTGTGGTGTTTATACATGACTGGTTAGAGTTCGAGCTGAGTTAGACTATATAACTTTAAACTTCGAAATAATTCGAAAAATTCAAAGTTTTAAAAGTCATCTAAACCGCCCTAATTTTCAAAAAAATGGGAAACTCTCATATATCTGCTTTTACAATTTAAAAATGTTTTATTCTTATTCTACTTCGAAAATTGTATTGTATGTAGGAATATATTTTTGATGTTCGACGTGGATAAATCCTCAGCATACCTACTATCATTAGACCGAGCGCGACGAGTGACCAGATTTATCTCTTCTTGTGGATCTTGGCGAACTAAATCCAATGCTAAAACCGCAGATCCCAGCTTTTTTTAAAAGAATAGTTATACGCATATTATGCGGTCAAACGACGTTTTCATTATGGCTGACGGCGGAGACATAGGCTTATTAAAATCAAGAAGTTTCTCTTTTGTTCCGTTACCCACTTGTTACGGTACTTTTTAATGGAACACTGTGAAAGTCGCGTTTATTTTGCAGCGAATTCAATCGGCTAACCACGGGAGTAGAAAACTTCTCAGTGTACAATTTGATGTTGCCAGGTTTTCAGAGAAACCGGCTTTTTCTGAAATCACATACTCAAGGCTCAGAAACCAGCACCGTTGAAACATATGGAACTCGGCGAGCTCTTTCATTAGGACTAAATTCAAGGTTCTATTAAATGAACAACCGTCACTACGGGCTTTATAGTAAAGCGTAAAATCCGCTTGAAAATGGTAAAAGGTGTAAGTTACTTTGCCGCTAGCAGATTAAAATGCGCATAAGTTTCTAAAAATGCTGGCATCTGCGCTTTTCGCCATTGGATTTAGCTCGTGAAGATCTACAGGAAGAAGTAGATCTGATCATTGGTGTACAAGACCGCTGTAATAATGTCAGGATATGCCTGAATACGTCCACTAGTGTCATATGGTATTACTACAAAAAATTAAAAATTCGTATATAAAAGGAAAGTCATACTTTTATCTCTGCCGAATGCTTCAACTCTTGACATATGAGGACGATGGCAATATTTCCGGTGGTTGTACTAGCCATTCGTGAAGAAAAAAGTACGGAAAAATGTCAACGTACTTTTGTGACTTTTCAATTTATTGTAAGATGGTAACCTCAGCCAATGAAGTACAGCGAACAATTGAGTAAGATACAAGAGTCTGATAATTCAAAGGATCTAGGAATCAAAAAAATATATAAACATAAGATTTTGAAAAGCTGAAAGTCAAAAGAAATAGACGAAAATAAGAACCTTACGACACTAAAAATCAAAAACAAGTCTTATAAAATTTGCAACCTCAGTTCAGCTCAGACCTTCTATATAACTTTTGTGCTTTTATATTTCCGTGATTTTAGAGTCTTTTTAGACGACATAATTTCTACAACAGATTAGACTTTGCTAGTGGTGTTCGTATATTAAACGCATCACTTAAAAGATATGTCGGCCCTTACATTCGTCCGATTTATTCTAGTTATGATCCCCTTCTCCCTCGCCCTTACTCTGACCATTACCACCCTCGCCGCGAGTTAGAATTTGAGAAAGAAATGGAAGATTTAGAGGACTACGATGAATCACCGATTATTCAGCGTGACTATACACAACAAGAAATGTTTCGGGATTTATTTATATGGAGTGTATTCATGAACTTCCCAAAAATGGCAAAAGTGTTTTTAAGTTATCTAGAGCCAAGAATTTGTGCTTCATTAATTGCATCAAAAGTTTTTAAAAAATGCTCAGAAGAAGTAACCGATATTGATCTAAAACAAAAATTTGAATTACAAGCTTTGGAGTTTGAAATTTATGCTGCAAAATGTGTTGATACGTGTTATGAACATAGCAAAGACTTAGCATGTGAATTGTTACTAAGACAGATACCGTTATTTGGAAATGTAACATGTATGCAAGTAAGTTTATGGTTTTCTGCACCATAGTCCATAGGCATATCTCAGTTATCGTTAAGAAACAGTTAACGTGTAACTGACTAGCGTATCCATACCTTAAAGGATGTGCCGTTAATATCCATTACAACGTACGGATTCAAATTCAGTGTGATTTTGGTTCACAAGATTGAAAACTGCATATTGGCAAAATAGTGCAGGTGACATTTATTCTGCGTCCATCCGTTAATCTGTTCACTGTGTTAGGAATACTAACGAGGGAACCTCCCGAGGTGATAAATCGCTTTTTGATCGACATCTAGTGGGTTATAGGTTATCGACCATGTTGATCCCGAATATGACCATGAGCTTCCCCATAGCTCTTCGAAGATCTAGTCTTCTGGAAAACCAGTTTTTCAGAAACTCTAAAAAACAATCCAAGCCTTTCTTAATAATGCAGAATTGTAGCCCGTAAATTTCTGACTAAAATGAAACATTCCCCAGCTCTACACGACCTTTCTTTCCAAAGTTATAGGAAGAGCCCTAAATTAATTTTTTCCTTCTTATTTTTGTAGCTTTGAGCTGATAATGAACAATTTAGGGCTCTTCTTATAACTTTGCAAAGAAAGATCGTTTAGAGCTGGGGGATGTTTCATTTTAATCAGAAATTTGCACACTACAATCCTAAATTGTTACGAAAGGCTTGGGTTATTTTTTGGAGTTTCTGAAAACTGGTTTTCCCGAAGACTGGATCTTTGAAGAGCTATAGGGAAGCCCCATAGCCATATTCGAAATCAGCATGGTCGATAACCTATAACCCACTAGATATCGATCAAAAAGTGATTTATCACCTCGAGAGGTTCCCTCGTAAGTTACTCAGTAGTATTCAACGTACTGTACATAAATCAAGCGTTTTGTTTATATATCGTTTTCCTTCAGTGCTCTGAGCCCGTAAAACGCTATGGGCTGGTTAGTTGTAACTGGTAGGTGCCAGTAGTAGTTAAGTCTTATATCTGGAGGTACAATTTCTCATTTTAACAATCTCATCTCAAATGCGTAATAATGGTATCCTTAAACGGGTTAACTTTGTTTTCAGGTAGCAATATCAGCTGAAAGTACAAAATTTCTTGAGACAGCATGTTTTGACCAGGTATTAAATCGAGTTTGGTATGATAAACTGACATTATTAAATCAATCGGCACTTTCATCACAATTGAAATTGTTTGGTAGTATAGTTACACTCGGATTAACTGCACCATTGTTTTTGGAATACCGTAAACGAACTGTGAGTAGAACTGATGAGGGATAGAAAACAATTATTATTACATACTTACAGCATATCAAACACTAAATTTTTATTTAGTATGGTACACGAGAATGGAGGTACACTGTTATCTTATTATCTTCTTACGTGTGAATGTGATTTAACGTTCCTTGTTTTTTCCAGTCTGTCATCAAATGGTATTAATTACTATCAAAACATAAAATCTGTCAAACGACAAGTATGCAATAGAGCATCTTTTCCTTCACTGAAGTTTTTTTATGCTAAAACGATGGAAGCTATCTTTCTGTTTCGTATTCTATCATATTCTACGATTACAAGTAAAAAGTGACTTTCTACATCATACTTATGAGTCTGTATTGTATGTGCAAGTATATCAACTATGAATTCTTCTGAATCGAATGTCGAAAACCACAGACTTCCATCTTTTGCGGAAAAAAAAGGTATGTGCATTTTACTTTATCTGCATATCCTTATTTAATCCTTAAGCAGGTTTTTGTGGAAGAAATGAGCGGCTCGAAAGATTCGAAACAGGAAAAAAAGGACTTCAGTACATTTTTCTACAATTTATCACTTTTGTATCTGCAATTTTTGACTTTTTTTCTAGCGAATTTAACTTAAATACTCTGGTGACTGCATTCTTCACTACAGAACATTTCAAGACTGTAGTCTTACCCAAGCGCCTCCAAGAATAATCTAGTATCGCCCGATTCACCTAGACATAGATTTTTACTCGATTGCAGCTACTGTGTAACGACAGTGGAAATCTAGTAATTGGGCGATTAATAGATATTTTCTAGTTGTAACTATCGATTTATCGTCCAATAATCGATCGATTTAACTACTGCTAGATGCGCATGCAGACGCATCTAGTTAGAAGTGTCTTTAGAAGTCCCTTTTCCAA
Organism: Didymodactylos carnosus; assembly: GCA_905250885.1. Lineage (NCBI taxonomy): Eukaryota > Metazoa > Rotifera > Eurotatoria > Philodinida > Philodinidae > Didymodactylos > Didymodactylos carnosus. Next base: position 5,814 of record CAJNOQ010006963.1, read on the forward strand.
CTAGTAATCTAGATGACAATTTGTCATGTATCGCCCGATTATAGACGAAATGTATCTAGATTTTTCTCATAGATGATGTTTGCGTGGGTTAACCCTTAATAAATGAGCACAAAAAGACATGTAGCACCGCTGGAGTTTGAGAAAAAGGTTTCTGAAAAAAGAGAAAATTCATTTCGAAATTTTTTTCACTACATCAATTGATAATCCGTTTAATTCTCTGCGCAATAAGACATGTACGAAGCTTTTACAGCGTTTGATCAAGAAATAGCTGAGCAAATACGCTTCATTTGGAGAAGCACAATAGAATCAATAGGTCCGATGATTAGATGCTACTAATGTTAGGTTGTTCTTAACTCCGCTATCTATTGCCTTAAAAACGTCGTTTGTGTCTCATTTTATAGAAAAATGAATGGACTTATAATTGATGCAGTCAGAAAGAACCTTCTGTAGACACTTTTTACTTGGACTGTCGACACGCGATATAATATGAAACAACAGCGTGTCTTCTGTCATTTTAGCGCCAAAAAGTTCATTGGACGAAGACATGCTCTCAACCACTATCAAAATATTGTGAAAAATGGTGGAACTTTCATAAGATGCCAGTAGTTAAAATGTGTTATCATTTTGTACGTTTGATTATAGAATCTATGCAGTTTAGTATTTAGAAATATTATTACTCTGTGAGTTTCTAGGCCGCTTTCGTGGGATTTCTGTTCGCATTCAGTTATATGATGTTGTATAAATTTGATACTCCTTCAAACAGAAATCGACAAGTGCACTGGACTGAAATTTATGTCATTGTTACGGTTGGTACAATGACGATAGAGGAATTTCGAATGGTATGCAGTAGTGCGTGGTCTTTAGTTTTCATTTTCACAAGAAATTTCTTGTTTAGAAATACTGGGAGAATAAAAAGAAAATGTTAGAGAAAGCTGAACGTTCTGGAGCATCGGTTTCAAAAATTTTTTATGTTTTGCCATTCTTGTCATTCTATTTGAGTATATTCTTATTTATTATTTGTTATGCATTTGATAATACAACAGATATTTTCAAAGCCTCACGTATTATAATGGCATTTAGTTTGGAAATGTGGTTTCTACGATCACTGAAATTTATTATTGCAGTAAAAACTTTAGGACCGAAAATCTACATGATTCGAAATATGGTAAGATAAAGAATTAATGAGAATTAGATTATATAAGGTAACGAGTATGTAAAAGTTAAAGATTGAGCGAAAAAGTTATTTCAAAAAGATAACGGTCATTACAATACTAGTGAGACGTTATAGAACATGTTTTTATTAATTCAGCAAGTGCGATTCCGCACGTAAGACTGGATACGTGAGCAGACTGAACGACATCGACAGTGGGACGAAAAAATGGTAGTTAACCGGCAGCAATTCCATGCCAGATATTCAAACATCACTAAACACCAAACGCATATTTTTCTCGTTCAAAATGCAATGAGCATCATTTTGAAACGAATAGAAACTTAAAATCAACTCAATTATTTTCGATTTGATTAAAAGGGAAGATACTTTAATTTCGTATTTTATTAAAACAATTTAAAAATATTTAAAACAAATATATAAGACAATGGACCTCTTTTAAATTGAGATCTTCTTCAGTGAACTTATAAACTATGTATAAAAATATATAAAAATAAAACTATAGTTAAAATTGTTACATATAATGTGTGTAGCTTTAAGATTGTAATGTGACTTTATTTTCGAGTTTTGTCCTCTTTAGTTTGAAAGCTAAATCTTGTCTAAAACTTTCACCGTGCCGCATAACTTCTTGCTCTACCCAGAAGCTGTATGGATATCTACCGTACTAGAAAATGCTCAAAAGTATATTTTAAAGTTAATTGCAGTTCGATTTCATTTTTATAGTTACATGATCTGTTTGCATTTATCTACTTAATATTTATTGCTATTGTTGCTTATGGTGTTGTTTCACGTGCATTAATTATGCATGGTCAAGTTGAATTTACGCTCCGTGGAATATTTGAAAACATATTGTATCCCCCGTACTGGTTTATACACGGTGAAATAGATGATAGAGAGAAACTAGATGGTAAACAAGTGATACGGCTCCAACTATACTCTTACTAAATAAAAACAATTCTTTTTTCTTTTTAGGCATGATTAATAATGGTACTAGTAAAATAGTGGCTGAAGCAACAGTAACACATGTCTTACTGGCATTACATATGCTATTTATTAATATTTTACTATTAAATTTACTTATTGCCGTTTTTACGTATGTGCACAAGAAAGATGTTTTTTCTGAAAAATTGCCTATACGTCAATTCAATCTTTTAGTGATACAATAGGCAAAATACAAAAGAATACAGATTTCTATTGGCGTTATCAACGTTATCTATTCGTACAAGAATATGTTCATAAGCCAGCATTATGTTTTCCACCGTTAATTATTATATCGCATGTATATCTTTTATTCAGACTATTATACGTCGTTATATACAAGTATTATTATAATAATTACGGTAGTCTCCCTAGAAAGAGAAGCATTGACGATGAACCATTTCGGTTGAATGCGTTGCGAATCTTCAGTATGTACACAATAAAACAAAGAGCGACAGAAAATGTACTTACCACAATGATTCCGTTGTTGTTTAGAAATCATACCAAAAAAACCAGAAAACTCGAACGAATATTGGAATAATTTTGAAAATGCAGCAACTTATAGTCATGCCCGAGCATTCGTTGAAACTCTAAATGAAGGCACTGCAATGGCAACAAATAAGTTAGTGTCAACTATATAGCGTTGTTTTCGACTCTCACCAGACCGCCTTTAGCATGTTCTTAGACCAATTCTCCTTTTGTATGCCATATATAGTAAGTACTACAATTCACTACAGCAACTCGTGGAGGAAGTGGAAGACGTAGCAAAAGTTATCGCCAGGTACTTGTGAGTGTGCAGGCTTAACAACAAACTTTCAGTCATGGGATCCGGTGTATCAGCACGATGCACGCTACTTGTAGTTAATTGCTGTACTGACGAGGGAAGTCCACCAACTTGAAAATTGTTTGCGGGCCAGCCAAAATCCAATCCGTCATACGTTATCGACGGTCCTGAATCCGAATATCACCATAAGACCAGCTGCTAGACCTTGCATGACCTGGTTTTCCAGAAACCCCCAAAATTCCCAAAACCTTTTCTGAATACGTCATGACTGTAGCCCACGAAATTAGGATCAAAATGAGACGTCCCCCAGCTCTACGCGATCTTTCTTTGCAAAGTTATAGAATTTACAGGATGCGCTCTAAATTTCTTTTTCTTTCTGTAGCTCTGAGGTGACACTGAATATTTAGAGCTTTTCTTGTAAATTCTATAACTTTGCAAAGAAAGATCGCGTAGAGCTGGGAGACGTCTCATTTTGATCCTAATTTCGTGGGCTACAATCATGACTTATTTAGAAAAGGTTTTGGGTATTTTTTGGGGTTTCTGGAAAACCAGGTTATGCAAGGCCTAGAATATATCGATATTCGGATTCAGAACCGTCGATAACCTATGACCCACTGAATTTTGGCCCGCAAACAATTTTCAAGTTGGTGGACATCCCTCGTGAGTACCTGATACGACACAATGAGCAACTTTTTCAGGAATATGCCGCTCTTTCTATGAGTTCAAACTAGGGCTGTATCCGTTCGCGCTGGTTTGACAAAAATTTGAACGGAAGAGGAACGTTTTATGCCGTTGACGTTTCCAACTGTCAGCTGTATCTCATCAGTTGAAGTTCTAAACTGACAACTGCATTTCGTCAGTTGACGTTCTCAACTGTCAACGTGAAAACTATGTCGTTAGATGTTGTTATAGTGTAGTTCAGTATAAGTATGATGACTTGTAGACCGAAAAGCATTGAGAAAAATCATGCGAAAGAACATTGAAAAAAAGAAGCACGAAACGAGCAAAATAACTTAGAAAACGGATACATTTCTCAAAACATTTTGATTGACGAGAGATCTTCACTTAAGTCAAGGCTATACGGGAAAAAGATGAAGGTTTCACTCATTTAAGAATCTTAGATCAGTGGATTTCAACATTGGCAGCTGAGAACGTCAACTGACGACATGCAATTGACTGTTTAGAACGTCAACTGATGAGATGCAGTTGACAGTTGAGAAGGAAAATCGCTACGACTACACCCCTAGCTCGAACACATTCATTAGTATTCAAATGCACGGCATTTCGAGAGTAGATTAAATGCGTTGTTAAAGCAAGTGTTAGAGTAAGAGACGCATCTCTCATGGAATATCGAAGAAATGCTAGATGAGGTACACAATTTTTTTTTACTTGCGAAATTACGAGAGTTTGGAACCAAAATGTGCGCGTAATTTCAAGTCGAATCATAACGTTATTAATTAAAAATAACTTTTTCTATTTTTCACAATTGTAATTCTAGTAGTACGAACACTAGGACTGGAACAGAAAGTAAAGAAACAGTCGCCGATTTAAAGGAACAATTGAATGTGATACACGCAATGTTGTCAAATATACAAATACAACTTAATCAGGTAAGAAAAAAATGTTATGAAAACGTTGTTTTTGAAAAATAAATCATTTTTTTCGTCTTTGCGTTTTCAGAGAAATGCTTCTGATCCAGAAGGTGAATGTACCAACAACAGAAGATTATAGTACTAAGCTTTAGAAAACTATTTACAACATATCTTTTTATTGAAAAAGATACTTGGTTCTTTACAGACATTATTCAATATAAATGAATTTATCATTATCAACCCGACGTGTGACTACCAGTAAGAAAAAATTTGAAAATTGAATCCTTTTTTCATGTACTCTTTCTTTATTCAAGTTTTCTCGTTTAAGATATATACTCGCTTGTGCTGATGAACGAACCTTATTTAAGTCTCGTTTGTTTTTATTATTTTTATCAAGAATGTTTCATTTTTTCTTGTGTAATATTTTTCAACAAAATGTATATTTTTATAGTTTTTCAGCTGCAAAAGGCGCGCACCACGTCATTCGCTTTAAGTAGACTAGAATTATTTTGTTTAGACATTACCAGTTATGTACGTATACTAAAGATTTCAGTCAACTGGTGTGGTTAATTAACTTAATATTCTAACCATTTTTTAATTTTTGCAAATATATATATTTTAATATTATCTTTGATTATGAAGTCTGTGTTATCGAATGAAAAGCTTTATAGAACGTAAAGTTGGTAATTAGTTAATTCTGTCGAACTGTTTTTTCTTTTTCCTTCTGCACCCTATGATACTACTAAAAAGTGTAGTTTCTGCACACAAACGTGAAATAAAACATCGCATTCTGCAGTAAAAATAGAAAAAATCTTGGTTATAAGCTCTAGCGAAAACTACAGATTTTCTCGTGTGGGTACAGACTATGGACCTAATTGCTTTTCAAACTAATCTTTTTATGAGAAAAGGAAATTGTTTGATGCTATGTGTTTAAAATAATAAAAAAGAAGGGTTACAGGTTATTCCAGAATGGTAGAAAGGCATGGCAATGAATTATCGCCTAAGATTTCTTTTTATATAGTGTAGCGAACAGAAAACGATATTACTAGTTGCGCGACATCTAGTTGCGCATCATGAAAATATGTTTTCTGTGAAACTACTTCTCGAACTCACTATCACATTGCTCTCCCCACCTCCTGCAACATGATATACAAAATACAAAAGGAGGCTCATTTATTCTTCTTTTCCAATAAACGGGTCTTCGCGGTAATGCCGTTTTTGCAATACAAACATTAACAGTAACTACATTTAAATTTGTGTAAAATTTTCGATTTGAGCATATTGTTATAACATAAATTATACTACACAACAGAATCAAAGTTGTATTTATATTTTGAGCAACATGTATAAAAGCTGTAAATGCTGATACAGAAAATGATGACGACATTTTATCTAGAATACTAACAATGGCATATTTCATTTTGCATTAAAGTAGACGACGATACATTTGAATAAAAAGTATCAGCATGGCTGTGTAAAAATAATTTTTCTCAACGTATAATTGATATTATGAACTATGGCATCGTGAACACCGTTATATCCTATGCATTTTCATCTCTGAAAGTTTCATCTGGTTTTTAACTATAAAAATCTGACGACAAAGTAATTTCAACTATACAATAAAGTTGCTTATGGAATAAGCATATAGCTTTTATTTTGTTAGCGAAAGAAAACTAATCGAGAGCAAGAGAGATAAATTCTTACGGAGTTTATTTTCATATATAAATTTGTTTTAACACACCTCGATCTAGTTCTATCTGAGTGTGTTTACTGCAGAACAATCACAGGCAAGTTAAGTACAACCACATCATGGATGAAAACGTTTTATCATTTTTATGCAGTCTAAAATACAATTCTATAATTTAAATAAATTCCTTTCAGTCATCGAACAAAGAATTCGATCTCTAAAACGAATAATTTAGCTGGGTGGTATTAATTTCTAAAATGATCTCGAAGGCAGCTGGACACATCATTCCAGAGCTTGGTTGTTTTGTAAAGGTGCCGGTAATTCAAAATTATAACAAGAATTTTTTTCCGATTTTTTTGGCATGATTGGATAGAGCTCATCGAGTTGCATCAGAAAAATACAATTCCACATTTTAAGAATTATAAAAAGAAATACAGTCTCACTGATTTAGAAAAAATGTATTTTCTCGGCAACGAAACAAAATTTTAAAAAAAGCGTCAAGTACTTTTTTCCTACAAGTATACTAATTAGAAGGAAATACCAAGTAATTTTAATGGAAAAAACTAGATACATTTGCAAGTTTGACAGTAAGGTTTTAATGATTCTGGTCCTGTTTCGTGGATTTGGCGTTCAGTTTCAATTTTAAGATTTTGGAATTCACCTTTTTATACTCAGTTCTCGATGGAGAAGCAGAAAAAAGTAGGTTTAGAATTTCAGAAAAACAATAAGTACGAGAAAGGACAAGTGGCAGAATGTAAGGTTTCGTGCCCAAACAATTACGCAATGAGTCATACATATTCGGAATCAGCGTCGAATTCTGAGTAAAACTGTATTCTCAGATCGTTCAAATTCGCGAAAAAATTTTTTTCGAAAAAGTTT
>CAJNOQ010006964.1:0-12901 GCA_905250885.1 Didymodactylos carnosus
GATTGGTCAATTGCTGGACCAATCAAATTTGACATGATTTTGTAGCCAAATCATTTGTCTTTCAATCAGCGAAGACCGCAGGTCTCTATCTTGTTCCTATCGAATGTTATTCAAAAAATATCCATATCCAGGTTCCAACCCGTTCAGAAAGCTTCAGCCTTTGATGGAGAAAATGCAATTTTAAGTACCAACGGGCTAATTCTAATGGTAATTTTGTAATTCAGTTTTCTCAGCTTTGGAAGGAGCTAGGACAATTGGCAGAAAATGACATTCTAACGTGTTACAACGTGATGAAATCGGTCAAATGAACTTGTTCCAACGCGTTCCAGTTAAAATTCTATCACACTTGATGAAGCTTTCTGAACGGGTTGGAACCTCCTCTGTATCGTACACGTTCTAACGCGTTCGAATAAGAAACGGGTTGGAACAAGTTTATTTGACCGATCGCACCGCGTTTCAACGTCTTAGATTGATTATTTCATAGCTCACTTCTTGAGAGCAAATCTTTAAACAATAACCAAAAGCTTTTCTTGATGAGGCATAATTGTAGCTCGTGCATTTCTGATTAAAATGAGACATTTCCCAGCTCTACAGGACCTTTCTTTGCAAAGCGATAGAATTTACAAGAAAAGCCCTAAATGCTCATTGTCAGCTCAAGGCTACAGAAATAAGGAATAAATTCATTTAAGGCTTTTCTGGTAAATTCTATAACTTTGCAAAGAAAGGTGATGTAGAGCTGGGAGATGTCTCATTTTAATCAGAAATGCATGAGCTACAATTGTGCCTCATCAAGCAAAGGTTTTGGTTATTTTTTAAAGATTCTAAAAACTGGTTTTCCAGAAGACCGGATCTTTAAGAGTCAACGGCCCGAATCCTTTTAGGCTTTTTACTACCTCAATATCCTCTATCGATTGGCGTATGAACGAGTGAAATCGGAAGGTATCACTTGGATAGGTTACCTCGTTAGCACGAAACTTGACGGATCACATCTTATCGGTCTTTTCTTCGGGATGTGATCGGTCGAAGTAATAATATCAGTCGTTGTTACAAAAATGACATTATTTAATTAGAGTCGGAGTATGCAGCAAAACAAAACTCTCAATAGTTTTTGAACTCTTCTTTTGCCTCTTCCATATTTCTTGCTCCTTTACTCCTGCCAAATGCAGAAAAACTTCCTAATTGATTAATAGTTGCCGTTGTTACTTTACACCATGGACAGACGTATGTACCGCTAACTGCATTGAGCCCAAATAAAATCAGTAACATCTTGTAGTCACATGCCAATCTAAAATTAAAATTTATATGCTCATCCCTAAGAATACTCGACGCGTTTCTTCATGCATACGCAATAAATAAAGAGTACTCACTTGAACTTAATCGAAAATTCTTCACCATTAACAATTAATTTGCTTTCTTGAATTATACTAAGAATAATTTCATTGGGTATAACTTTTTTGACTGTTTCATAATCTTTTATATCAATTTTAAATAATCCAATTGGTAATAATTTGGACGAAATTTGTTGCGTTGAATTAAATTGTGTACAGCTAATACATAGAACAAGAAGTTTTAATTTTTCGCCTATTTGTGTCCTGTCAATAGATAACCGAATTGTCATAGTTCTTCGTATTTTTGTCATTATTGAGCCATTTATATGAATTAAAGTTTTAGTAGCATCTTCCATCGTAATATATGAGCCAAATTCTGTATTCTTCACATGAATGTTGTTGTTTAGTCTCCGGCGTATATTTCTTATCGACCAGACACTTGGTACAGACGTGTGAATTTGATGTAAGTCATTCAACGCGTGGTCAGGCATACTGTGTTTTAATTTCCAATAAGCCATAATACGATCATTGTCTTCTTTGTTTAGATGTGTGTTCCTTGGTGACGCTTGCGGGAGTATGTTGTGGTCGTCATCTTCAGATGGATTCGATAAATCGGCAAAATAGTCGTCAAGCTGTTCCATTGGCTTTCTGGGGCGTAACATGTATTTAATTGGGGACCTTGGTGATAAACTAGTCGATTCGATGGCTTGGTATTTGCTTTCAATATATTCATCAATTGAATCTCGTTCAGTAGCTTTTCGTTTTCTTATTTTTGGAATACCCCATTTAAATGGCGAACTTGTCGATGATTCGCTCGAACGATAGGTAATACGTTGTGAAGCGGGTAAAGGTGGCGATAAAGGTGTAGGGGGAGACTATTGATAAGTAAATGCTGTAAGAGATTGATAATTATGACGTGATAATAATTTTACTCGAGATGGTGGAATACGGACAATAGTACATAAAACGGCGATGATGGCGCTGTGGTAACGGATGATAAATTAGTGGTTCTTAATTCAAATGTTGTTTTAGTAAATGTCTCTAATGTAATTTTTTTTACTTGCTTTCGTTTGGAGTTGTTTTTCATTGTACGAATAGCAATATCACAGGTTCGGGACAAAAGTCTTTATCCTGTTCACAAAATAACACACAAAATTGATTCTCTATTTCATTTAATATATGCTCAGTTAGATTGGAATATTCCAGTCTTGGATCATCTTTAATAACTCCCATTAAATCAATAGTTAACGAAGAAGGAACGTTTGCCTCAATGGACATATAAAAAATTAGTGTTTCTTCGCGACAAATCATTCAAGAGAATCAACTAAGACTTCGAACAGTGCAACTCTCTGATTGATTTGTTTTTAGTTTCTCTTTGATCTATATTTCCTTCCGTATATTTTGCTTTTTAAGAGAAACAGTCGCTTTATATAAGTATTGTGTGTCACAAGAAAATTTAAATGAAGAAATAGAGCAAACAGAAAAGAAAAATACTTCAACTAAAATGAGCAGACTCCGTACTAAAATAAATCAAAGACAGTGATCCAAGGTAACAATTTACAAGTGCAGGGTATTCTCCTGAAGAAGCATGTGATTCCAAGAATCTTCATTAAGAGCAACAAATTTTACCATGTTCGTACACTCTGAAGGTTTATTCTGGCAACTTCCCAGATTAAAAGGTTAACAAATTTGAAAGTACCCTTCTCCAGTTTTTCTGATAGTTTTAAATGCATAAGTTGTACTCTATGCCAAGCTATTTTTTGGAAAAGGGTCAGAAAATGCGAAGAAGAATTATGCGATCTTAAAGTATTTCCATCGCTCTACTTCACACATACATACAACATACATACTGGCATTTTAACTCGATAAGACCCTTTCCTTCACAGTCAAGGAAATAAGAAATAATCTATCTTTTGGTAATTTATATAAATTTCAATAGTTGCTTATATTATCCATAAATTTATTGTTAGGAGCGGAGCCTCCTTAATTTTTCCAGTTGTAAGTAGCGAAGTGAGCAGAATACAGAATTAATTTAGAGCTAGGGCACATTCAATAATTCAGTCTTTTCCTTACTTTGTCAGTCAAACAGAAAACGTGTTGTGTGGTCATATACGAAAAAAGAATCAGACAGTAGAATTGTAGGATCGAAGATAGTAAAAAAATGGCTATTATTCTGTGAGAATTATTTATAGTCACATACATAAAAATGTAAGATGACATATGCATATTACAAAATAATATATACAGAATATGTACACTAACTGTAATTTATTAATTTAGAAGAAAATGAACTGACTATAAGACAAGTATACCTAGATTATGTTATCATATAAGATTCCGACAAAATATTTCTCAAATAGATCAGTCTATTTAAAGTGATGACTCTAACGCCCAGTTTCAAGCAATGAAACTTTATGAGACTAATAATTCACCACACTGATATATTTTGCAATTTAATTTTAGTAATTTTACGGGAAAGCTAAATGTAGAATTGGGGCTTCTCTGAGAATGATGTTCCGAAAAGTGATCGAGGTCATTCAAAACTCGTACACTTTCTAAAATTAACCGGAAATCCATACATTTTACTAACTTTAGTCTGATATTCAGATCCCTACATCTTACAAACTAAAACAAACCCTTTTTCAAAAAATAGCTTGCATAGAGCACAACCTGTGCATTTAAAACTATCGGAAAAACTGGAGATTATCACATCATAAGTGATGTTTTTGATAATACACCGGCTCAAGCAGCTGGTCTAAAGGTGAACGATCGAATTATAGAAGTTAACAATGAAAATGTAACGAATCTAGATCAAGCTGAATTAAAACAACGCTGCATACAAAAAACAGGATCTAATGAGTGTACTTTACTGGTTCTGGATTCAATTTGCAACAAAACATTATCCAGAATTAATGTAACAAGCTCGGATAAAAATGTCACTCATTGCGGAGTACGAGCGATTTCTGGTTAGTGTTGTAGGCAATTGTTAGCCAGAATTGGTTGAATAGTGCTTTTTGTGTGTAGAATTAAATACTGGTAACATCCAGAATGTAGAAAACAGATCATCAATGTCTTCATCGAATAATTATCTTTTGTCAATGTTTCGACCACCTAAACCGATGACACTGAAAAAAAACGACAAGCCACTGACGATACATTCTCAGTCTGTTCCGCCCAGCGGAAACTATTTGCTTTCACTCTTTCGACCACCAAAGAATCCGAGTTCGACTGTTGCCATACCGCAATTAGCTTTCGCTACAAGTGCACCAGCGCATCAAGAACCCGTTTCACAAGGACACTCACAGAGTCAAATATTTCGTCCTGCAATGACTACAGTTGTTTATGCGCCTAGTGCATCACCTTCGACTACGAAACCAAAAGAGATTAAGCTGAACGTGAGTGATCCATCCGTTAATCTGATAGAATCTTTCTCACTTGTCCAAATAACACGATTGCCACAAAACCGTCAGCCGAAACTGCGCCTCCTTGTCTTCAGGTGATTTACGGATGGAACAGAGCGGGCGAAAATGGAATTTTGGGTCGGTTTAGCAAATTGAACTTGTTATCTTTCTTTCTATATTGTTTATTTGTGGTTATTTGTATTTTCAACATTTCAGGAGAAGCCTTCAACTTTGCGCACACAGTTACGTTCACAGAAAGGAAGTGCAAATAAAGTGAATACCGAGTCCATGATAGACTTTGACCTGCCGACACGAAAACCAGATCTATTATTTGCTGCTGACGAAACGGTATCGGGTGAGTAAATCACCAAGTGAATGAAATTTATCTTTTAAATAGACATTAAGATTCTGCTTTTGCTTTTTATGATTGTTCTCATGCAGAAAAAGAGACTTTTAATCGTGCTAGCGAAAAGGCGATGCGGATGACCGACGAAGAAATATAAAAAGTTAATACTGATGTTTTTTCAAAACGTTTTCTTCATGTAGGCACGGTTGATAATGATTCAAAGGAATTAGCAATTAGGAAAGTATCTTCGCAAGTAGAAGATAGAATGGGGTTAGTTGCTCGGCAAACAAAAGGTTCGACAATTTATTATATTCTTACTAAACAAGAAGCGATTAACAGTAAGATACTAATTTCTCCATTAGATAGCTCTTCGAGTATTTTACAAACAATCGATACTAATGTATTTCTGAATGATTTTAATGACTCAAGAGACCGCATCTCTGCAACTGTTGGAACAGATGATAGAAGTATGAATACATACTACTCTGTCGCGCTTGGAATAATTGTTCCGATTTCATTTGATTTAGAGATGCTGCACAGACTTCGATTCGATTGTCGTTTACATTTCCGTGGTTTACAGAATCTCGGGAACACTTGCTATGTGAACTCATCGATACAGTTCTTAGCTAATACTTTGAGCCTGACAATTTTATGGCCAAATGCTACTGGTGCTACTACGCATAGTAAGCGATTTAAAGTGCTGATTAGGATGAATCTATGATACGTCTAAATTACGTGTACAAAGATAGCGTTGATTAGAGATTACTTGCAAGACAAGTCAGGATAATAAAAAAAGATTTTTCGATTCTAAATTTGGTATCTATCTTCTGATTAATTTTTCTCAGTTTCAGATCTACCTTAGCATTGTGATCGAAAGTAGTAAAAATGTAGCGTAGAACAATAAATTGTGCCATTAGAGAAGAACTCAGATCTTTTCTCCTTGAGTTCTTACTGTAAATATGTATACTGCAACTGCTATTTTTCTTTTGAAATAGATTTGCAGAGAATCAACGATGAGCACTGAGGTCCTAAAAGAGTGTATCGGTTACTTAAACACATTCCGTTTCCTTAGTATTGTCACTCTTGCCAGTACTATTGCTCGGTTTAGACGAAACTTCGTGTATGCAATGCATGGTAGGAAACCTTATGTATAACGTTCGCCAACCAGGTGCAAAGCCAGTATTTCCAATTACGTTCATCGATAAGCTCAAAATATTAAATGACAGATTTGTTGTCCCGGTACAGCAAGATCTAGATGAATTTCTTCAATTATTGCTCGTCCGAATGATCAGTGATGGACAGCGATGTTCTTCATGTCTTCAAGTTACCAACATGCTAAGAAATTCAACCAGCGGATCAGAAGATTTAACGATTATCGATCATTCATTCAATATGAAATTAGTAACGGATTGTATTTGTGAAAATAAGACATGCGGTTATGTATCCAGAAGTGAAAGTAATGACCATTTTCTACGGATAAGTATAACGCAGTCCACTCTGCTTGGATGTTTAAGGGATTTTTTCGAAGTTGAACAGCTCGATGACGCAACGGATTGTGACAGATGTAAACAGAAAAGCTTACGCTGGAAAAAATTCTCTATTTCTAACCTCCCAAACAATATAGTCATAGTACTAAAGCGTTTTGACTATGAGCTTGACTTAAGAAAAATTTCGACACCAGTCGCCATTCCTTATCGAATTAATATCAAAGAAATTATCGATGAACATGTATATCCAGGATATCTCCCCAGATTAGATTACGACCTATATGCCGTGATTGTACATAAAGGTAACAGTTGTCATCAAGGACACTATTATGTGTATGTTAAAAACTCTGATGGAAAATGGGTTTTGATCAATGATGATAAGATTTACAATGTATCATTGAGTAAAGTGCAAAGTGAGATTACAGATGCTTATATATTGTGTTACGAGAAGCAAAAAAGAACAGCTGCAAATGTGCAGACAATTCACCAAAATCAATTAGAACAGTCAGGTACCATCATTATCAGGGGTCTCCCGTAGAGATGTTTTTGTCCAATATGGAGGAACAGTTAAAAAACCGACCTAAATAATAAATAATTCTTGTATTTTCCCCCTTATTTAGATACATCTGAGAATATAGATCCGCACGTTCACACTGGCCAGACCAATACTTCTTTGTGGCCACAGGCGCAACCTCTTGGCAAACGAAAAGGTTAGTACATGGATAGAGACATTGGTAGAGTAGTTTTCTTTTTACATTAGGTATAATAAATTCCGCCGAAAATATATCAACAAAAAATATGGAATCAGACGACAAAGGTAAACACTTAAAAGCTAAGCTCCTCTTTGTTTAGCAGAAGTTAGGTTTTTTAAGCTCTTCCTTAACTTAAGTGTCCTAACAATAAATTTTAAACCTTTAATTTCTTGCCTCTGGTATGCATTTATTTTCCATTAGAGGAGTAAATAATACCTCATTGCTGACGTCTAAGAACCTTTATTCGAGTCAAAGATGTTTTCAGTTGTATTTGCAGATTATACTACTCAATCCACAACAAACAGTTCCATGAATTTAGACGCCGCAACATTTCCTGTTAAAAGAAAGAAAATTGATGAAGCATTTGTTCCTGTACGCGACGATCAAGATTTGGAAGTGTATGCAATTAAACCTGCCATAAATCAATGGAGCAACGATTTTCCTGACGAAGCAAGCGGAGAAGGTAAGTTTACTTAAACCTATTTATTTATACATTTAACAATGATATTTAACACTAATAGACGAAGTTTTGGAAGGAGACGATATTTTACAAAATATTCCGATGCCGCAAAATGAGAACAGAAAGAAAATACCAGTCACTCGGGAGTTTGAAGATTCAGGTATGACATTCGCACTTACACTTACCGATGAAGACAAAAGATCATGGTGCATTATGTTTCCAAACATGTTTCGGAAACGAATCGTTTATACGATATTTAAAAAGCTTTCGTTCGGGAACACGGCAACTAGCCTTTCAAATTTGTCGTTCTATTGACAGATCCAGGCGAAGTGCCGAAAAGAAAAGTTTATCTCTTGAGGATGATTTTTACAGATCAGAAAATCTTGTTCGATAGCTTTTTAGATCAGACGATTATAGAAAGCTCTGAACAGGAATTCTATCCTATCGAGATCTTCGGAGGAAGCAAGCAAGTTTTTTAGTTTCTTCGACGTGAAACGCTTGTAGCTGGTGAACATAGCCCTTGATGATATAAATAATTGAAAAATCAATAAGAATTCACGGCAAGAAAAAGCGTCGATAAGAAATGGTTATACAGGATAGTTATTTTCTTTTCAACAGCACATGTGACAGAAAAATAACTGTAAGGTTCAATGTATGACGTTTGTAAAATGTTTAAATAGCCTATAATAGTTTATTTTTCTCTGACGGCTCAATCTATATAAAACCTTCCACAATATATAGACGTGTAGGTACCAGTGACGAGATCGGCTTCATATTGTAGACCTCAGCAAACTGAATCGAATGGTGAAGACCGCAATTCCTTAGCCTTGTTACACAAAACGTTATAGCCATTTTACCCTCATAGCGGAAAAGTGCATTTTTCATCATTTTCCAGCCGATTTCGTCCAACTTGTGGGACGTCTGATCCCATTCCTTAACGCAAAACCTTAAGAATGTTCTCAAATGATAGAGCGCATCAAATTCTATATGTTTCGATAAAGAAAAGTTATGCGACATCTCTGTCATTTGAGTTTGTTGCGTAACAACAAATATTTTCGACACTATTGATACCGGAATGCTAATGGTTTTTTGCCGACAGCACAATTGATCCTAGTTAGTCTCTCGTAAGACGAGAGAAGACTGTCTCTCTCATTTTTCATTGTCACTATAGAAAAAAGTATGTCACAAAAACTGGTTACAAAAGCAAAATTCTGGAAAATTCTGCATATTCTTCTAGTTCTAAAATATTTACAAAATCCTGTATTAGTCGAATTAATACAGAATTTTGTAAATATTTTGTTCTAGAAGAATATGCAAAATTCTGCAAAACTTTCTCAAGACTCATTTTTCCAAGTTTCCCAAGACCCTTTAACATATGAAAAAATGAATTTTTCTTAAAAGGACCCTCCGCTTGCTGAAATCATAGAGCAAAATGCATCTGCTCATTCTAATTCAAAGTTCAAGGCCGCAATTTTGTGTTAAAAATAGCAGACGACTAGAGCTGCAATGAGAAAAAAATTAGGCCTTGAAATCTTTAGTGACACAGTCGCTCACTCTATGAGGAATGAAAAAACTTCATAACTATTGAAAAAAGCAGCATCAGTACAAAACTATTCGATCACATTACGAGAAAAAAATGAAATTATTCATTTTGTTTTTTCATTGAAGTTTTTTCATTCCTCAGAGACTGAGCGACTGTGTCACTAAAGGATTTAAATCAATAAAGAGGTTTTAGGGGCTGTGGACGTGATATTCGAGATTACCGTCAAACGACGAATCAAAATATGTATAATAAAGTCCAAAACAAATTCCACTGTACGTTACGTGCATCTTATAAAACGTTAAGGGGAAATGAAACGAAGGATAGTCAACATAATGAAAAGGACTAACTTTCTAAGCTATTTTGTTTTACAAAGGACAAAATCTACCATTTCAGAATTTACCTCAAAACGACCAAAAAGCTGTTATTGTTCGGCAGGTGAATTTATGAAGAAAGCTTCAGGTAACTTTTACAGCTGAATCTGGTACAGATGTAATCTCTCATCAAAATAAAAAAAGACCGAGCTAAAAAAGTGCTATTTTGGCCTCGCTATGCAGCATTTCCCAGCCTGGAAAATGATGATGATGAAGGATGAATTCGAATTCCGTTCATTTTGGAAAGAGTACGGCAAAGCAGTACCCAAGCTGGCATCACTTATTCGTAAATATCTCTGCATTTCTGCAAGCAGTGTACCAAGTGAATCGGTCTTCTCGATCTCCAATTATGTCTCTATGAGTGGAACTAGAACTGTCACATACCTATTCCCAGGAGCTGCGAATTTGCACATGCAAATAGCTGGATTTTGCAAAGCATCAAAGAGGAGAAAGTCGATGTAAGCCTTAAAGATTGATTTTGCAGTGTCCACCTAATACTGGTTGATAGAGCTTTTCAAACGCTACAAAATGAGTAGATGCTGTTCCTTTTATCATCCAACTCAATGAAAGTGGTGGAACAAAACGTTCATTCGGATCACCGTCAAACGACGAATGAGAATATGTACAATAAAGTCAAAAACAAATTCCATTGTACGCTCGAATTATGCGCATCTTAGAGACAAGTGTGATCAAGTTGTGTAGAGAATTTGACGGCGCATCTTTTGGAAAAACAATAAAGTCTAAGGAATGAAAAAAAAGACATTATAAGCAAAATACTGAGACTGCCATTTACCATGGGCTATCCGGTAGTATTTTTAAGGTCCTTGCCACAGATTGTGGCTCAATAACGCATGATGGAGAAAACATTTTGCTGACAAAAGTCTTCCTTAGGTACCAAATTGTCTATTGACTGTAATACTATATCAGTGTAACAGAAAAATTTTGAGAAAAACCAAGTGAAGAATTTAAAATTACTGAAAAACTTAAAATTCAATTTTTCTCACCTTCGGAGCTAAAAGAATATTTTTATTGATTTTACATACAGCATTAGAATGAAGGACTAAAATAGAGTATTTGCTAGCATGCTGAAGTAGGCTGGATGGATTTTGACTGAGTTATGAATTATTTAATTTTTGATGAAAATAATCAAAAATGGGTTATTTCACCTGGTATAGGTGTTCACTCGGTTTTTGCATTTTGTTGTGAAAACTAACATTGTCACGAGATTCAGTAAACTGGTTTTTGAGAGTTTATAGTTAATCAGTAAAATACAACTGTCTTCATGAAAGATATTCAATATATTAATCAGGAAAATGAAAGGCCGATAATTGGCTTGAAAGAAGTTACCTGCCAATAACAGCTGCCAATAGCAGGTAACGTCAGCAGATGCAAAAAGCTAGCTGCCAAAAGCAAAAATATGGAAGAGGTCAATATGGCGGCCGAAAAAGTAACCTTTTTAATTAAAGTTACATTATTAAATGAGATAAATTGCATATAATAGTTAGTTAATGCAAATAGAAGATCTAGCGCGTGAACAGGTATAATGAAAGGTGGAAAAAAAAGCAGTACGCCATCTATCATTTAATATTCTTTTGTTGCTTGATGAAATAACGAATGAGAACGCATCTTTTATAAACAAACCGTTATAAGAAAACGGACAAAAGAACTGTTATTTTCTGCTGTTGTATCGAAGCTGTTAATTGTTTTCCTTTTGTTGCTTAAGTGATAAAAATAAATCAGATGAACTCACATGCCTTTTCTTTTAACATGGATTTTGCTGATGGGTTGTCTAATTCTACTGTGGACGTTCTGAAGGCACTTAAACTAGCTTTTGAGATCTAATAAAAAATATTTTGTTACTGTTGTAGTAAAGAACGTTTCTGTAATGAACATTAGCTTTTTGGTTTTAAGTGTCTAAGTCAAATGTTATAGAAGGAAGGCCTGTTCTAGTGGAGTTTTTCTCAATCACATGACTTTGTGCTCAAGAAAGTCACATTTATTCATGTGATACATAATCTTTTTTGTCTTATGTGCTAGAGTTTCTTTAAGCTAAACATTATTTTTCGACTTGATGAATATAACGAACTGAGCATGTATACATGTGTATTGAGTATAACGGTGTTTTCGAAAAAAAAGTGACTATTATATGACAAGATACATGTGCTTCGTCCTTTTTTTAACGTAATATAAAGACGATTTCTCTGCGGTTTTTTGGGCGTGTATGTGTGTTTTCTGATCTACTTGAAGCTAATTTATTTTACAAGATTACAAGGTACACAGCAATTTTCTAGAGGATGAGAGAGGAAGCTAAAAGAAAGAAATCCATTCTACTTTTCTATAGTCATAGAGTGGAACTATTCTTCTTGAATCAGTCTATGAAATCAAAGCTAGTTATCTTTTCCACATATGCACCAACTCTAAGGTATCTTCCTGTGTAAAAAGTGACTAAGATCTGAAAATACAAATACATAGAAGTGAGAAAATGCATTCAAGGGTTGATGTCTTCACAAATGTGAGTATCCTCCGTGTAAGATCGCTTTGTCGTTGGTGACTTTCAGGATGTAGTGAGGATCAGTTCGGTCCTGTTTGACGCACAGAGGATTGGGGCTCAGCCATTCCGTCTCATTCACAGGATGCTAGATTGGCTCTGGCAACGAACTGACGCGAACGCTAATATCCACGGGTATACATTCTCTGCAAGTCCAAGCGTGAATGCTAGATGCTTCACATACGGCAAACGTAACCTTATCAGTAAAACTCACCAATGAACCAAAAGACATCAGCCTTTCTGACTTTTATTTTGAGGTCAAGTTCCAGTCACCTGTTGAACTAGAATTGAGAGTTACAGCAAAGAACTTATTAAATTTGAGAAAAAAGATTATGGGGTATTTTTAAGCGATGTACGGTAACAACGACTTTTTTTCGTTGTATATTTTTATTAAAAATTTTAGTTCAATGAATAAAATTTTAAAAATCGTCTAAACGATTTTTTTGTATTTTCCGTTCTGCTGAACAATAGAGAACGAAACAACGTGTCGCCGTGCGTCCTTTGAGAATACCTCGAGACGCTTCAGCTCTAAAAAATGAAATATTTCAGTATTGTCACTTGTAAAACTAGGAAGTGTTTGGGTAGGAGAACAGAAAGCGAAAATTGCTACATGCTTCCTTTGAATCTCTGATCTCATTCTTATACCAGTGTTTTCTTTTTCAGAT
>CAJNOQ010006965.1:0-12900 GCA_905250885.1 Didymodactylos carnosus
GCTTCAGGCCTTGGCTAGCGAAAGCTGAAAACCGCAACCCTCTATCTTTTATTCCTTTTGAGTTATTCAAAAAATAACCAGGGGCACTGCTTTTTGAAAACGATAGTAACTTAGAAATGTCTGATCAAAACTGAATAGATATTCTGAAAGTCCTAATATCAGGCTATAATTTCGTACAGCGCACTTTTCTAGAAAATGCTCGTTTCCAGAGAACAAAGAGAAGTTCGTAGAGCACTTGAAAAAAATTCCATTCTTTGTAATTTCATAACGGGCTTGACTTAAACTCTACTTGGTAATAGAACCTCAAGGATTGCATCGATGATAAAAGTTTCAGTCCTGTGAGTTGGGCTACCGTTTAAAATATACGACGTAGAAGTCAAAATTATCTAATTCTCTAACTTTCGACCAAGCAGTGGTACTTCTCAGTCCACAAAGACCTCGCCATCGAGTTGATAGAGAAAGTTCAAAAAAACTCTACCGAGTTGTTCACATTTTTAAATCTTGTTTTCAAAAATTTAGGTGCCTATTATTATGAACAACATATATCGATAGCAGCAGGTTATGTCTGGCGAAAATCAGAATGTTTCAGTTTCGCATGTTTAAGTGACGAAACAAACCACATGAGCGAGTCTACTTGGACGGCCATTCGACAATTACTGATTAGTCTTATTCAAAATAAAAAAAATAAAATAAAACAATTAAATATTATTAGTGATTCACCATCCAGTCAGTATCGTAATAAGACCACGATATATTTTCTGAAACGTTACTCAATGTCTGAGAATTTAGTTATGCGTTGGATATTTCTTGAAAGTGGCCATGGAAAGGGGGTGGCTGATGCGATCGGCGCTTCGGTGAAACGAATGTTCGATGATATTATACGTTTTCATCCAGATGAAACATATAAAAATGCTGGTGAACTGATGCGTAATGTACAAAATTCTACAAGTATTCGATTTTATTTGTATGCTAAAGAAGATATTGATGCTATTCGACAACAAATACCATTATTAACAAGTATAAGAGGAACATCACTCTTCCACGAAATTATAGCTCATCCAGATGGAAAAATATTTGCTAAATCGAAATCGGACGATGAAGAAAAATTAATAAAAACCAATTTTTGAACAGTAAATAACTAATAATTGTACATACATAAAAGAATAAACAGTTTCAATACTGAACAATGAACAAGTTTAATGCTTTTTTTTTTTAAAGTGTTACTATTTTTATCTGCTAAATAGTATTTTTTATCTGCTCGCTAACATGTTGAGTTTTTGACCGTTTGTGCTGTTGTTATTATTGTTGAATAATTATTCTTTGTTGTCTTTTAATAATAACTTGAAATCATGATTGTCGTTCAGATTGCCCCTGAGCTGAAGAAAAGATTTTAGAATACAACTTACGAGGAAACGTTCCCAACTGATCAATCGCTTTCGAGCCGAAACCTAGTGGACTATAGATAGTCGACCATGCTGACTCGAATATCAATATGAGACGGGCCAACAAGCCTCCAGAGACCAGCTTTCTGGAAAACTGGTTTTCCAGAAACTGCAAAAAACACCAAAACATTTCTTAATGAGGCATAATTGTAGCCCGCACATTTCTGATTAAAAGGAGACCTCTCCCAGCTCTACACAACCTTTCTTTGCAAACTTATAGAATTTACAAGAAAAGCCCTAAATTACTTTCTTCTTTTGGACAGGAGACTCTCCAACGAAAGGCTCATTTTTTCCGAAAGAAAGAAAGTGACAGTCGGGAAATTTTTTATTTTGTGATCCCTGATGATACTAGTATATAGGCCGACTAAAGAAAAAAATTTCCAAGCAAGTTTATTTTGTTGACTTTTTTTAGTCAAACCGTACAATACCAGCGCAATCAGCTCATATACACGAGCACAAGCAATCAGTAAATAAAACATTACACGGTCAACGGGCAACCAACTACATCTAACCAAACCGCATAATCGTCAGATGCGGACAACAATGTGACACAATTGCGTATTCACAAAGACTTCACGACCGAACGATTATCACAAATCACTGATTCGTCTCTAAGATTAAAAACGAACTAATCATAGTATTGAGTTTTGGCTGGAACAACTTTATTACAAGGAGTGGATGACGAGATTGAATAGATGTAGTGATCAGTGACATGTCAAACACTTGTTTACCTACATTTCCAAGGCAGCTAACAAAGGATCACAACATTGTGCCCACACTTATCGAACGACAGCTGCCAGATTTTCGTTCTACCACATGTTCTATTCTGAAATTTGCTGATGACAGAATACGTAAATAGCTTTTATTACCGAATGCGAACACACAAAGACGAAAAGAGATAAACAGTGATCCTCCTACTGCTATACAGACAAATATAGTTAACCACCACCGACAACACAAAAAAGAACATGCGATACAAAACAAAATCGAAATTCGAAATCGAATGAAAGACACATCAATAGAACAAATACAATGAACAAACATTTGACAAGAAGACCAGTCGGAACAAGAATGAAGCAAGCCACAATAGCAAGCATTTATAAAGACAGAGCGTTACCACCGCCGCTGTATTACAGCCAACACCTCGGCTATACAAATTCCACACAAACCGAATAAACCATAGACAAAACTGAAAGAATCCACAAATACTTAAATATGAACAACAAATATTCTCCTTATCCGATCATCTGAAAAGCACAGCACCAGTAAAATAGGTCCACAAATCTTTCGAACCAGTTTTCCATTAGCAGAAACGTAGAGGGAACCTCACACAAGTAGGGGAAACGGAATATCAAGCCATCTAATGAGTCCCTTAAGCAAGGACGAAATCTGGATCATGGCAGCTCTTACTCACCAGTGAATTTTTACTTGCCATTGCAGCAGTAGTTTTCGCAGATTCTAGGATCTGTAGTAACGGCAGCAGCAAAAGAGCAAGTGGTTATGATTATGTCAAGTTATTTGAGATATTCATACCTAAAGGAATGCCTTAGCAATAAGGTAGACCGATTTCCAAGCCATCTGATGATTCCTCTGAGCGGGGATGAAATCGCGATAATGGCAGCTCTACTCGCACCCTCAAGGTTCTCATTCGCCACCCATCACTGACCGCACTCTTATTGAAATGAAGACTCGACGTCGAAAAATTTTACAACCCGCGAAACGTACCTTACTCAATCTGTATTTTTATGCCTATGAATACAAAATAATCAACGAATATGAACAACATTATCAACAGGTATTGAACGAATTTGAAGTCAAATTTGCTCATTGTCCGATCGTCTCGAATTGGTTGACTCTTTTCCATGCTGTACAAACCTATCTAAATGATCGAACCCATCACATCATTCACGAGACCAATCATAAAATCAAACATTTCCGTAAGATCATTGCTCGTCGTCGTCAACGTTCATCATTGGCTAAGAAAACGATTGGTGTCTCTCCTCAACTGACCATCGATGTTCTTCATCATCCCTTCCATGCGGATGAACTGGTTCATCTATCTTTAGGTGGGTGTCAACTTGGATATTTTTGAAAGAAAAATAGTCTCTCGAGTATTGTTCTTTTTCAGGTGAAAGTTATATTCGACCCAATCAGAGTGCTCTTCGTCCATATAAACATCGCAAGAGTCAAGTGAAAAATGAACTGACTACTATAAAAGGCAAAGTGAAACGTCAATTGACCAACTATTGTAAACGAGAACCACCAAAAGCGATGATGGATCGATACTCGGACCTTTTGGATACTCGATTATGTCTACGTTTTATGGCTCCCTTGTCTTTTGTTAATCAAATGCGGGCAGAACGAGATCGAGCGAAATCCATTCGACGAAAATTAAGAAAAGCGAAACTTATTTTGCGTGTCTGTGACAAAGGTGGTGGTCTTCATTTGAGTACGAAAAGTGATCATGAACGAAAAGCAGCCGAATATCGACCAGAAACCCAAGCCTACGTAGAATTATCTGACAATCCATTAGAAGAATTAATCACCAATGTGACAAAAACATTGAAAGAATTGAAAGATAAAAAACAACTTCCATTGTATCGTTACAATCTTTTGGTACCCAATCGAGACACTGTCAAACTATCTTACATGTCCTTCAATCCCAAGGCACATAAGGTCTCTCTAATGCTTGAGCGCTTAATGATCTATGTATGACATATTTAGGAAGGAACACCATTACGACCTATTATGAATACCATTCAAGCACCAACACGAGCCATTTCGGATTTCTTAGATCAACTCATTCGACCCATCTACAATGAACAAAACAAAGCAAATACCATCATTGATGGTGTCAACTTGATTAAACGTCTAGAAAAATATGTGGCTGATGGTCATCTCAAAGCTTCCACCCTTTTCTGTATTTTTGATATCAATAACTTGTTTACCATGTTACCTCAAGATGCATCTATCCAGATTCTTGGTGAATTTCTTCGTGAACATGTCCGTGGAAGTGTCAAAAGTCTATCGGTGACGACCATTCAAAAATCAGCAGAAATTATATTGAAAGAAAATGCTTTTGTTTGCCACAACCAATTCTATAAACAAGTCGTGGGTGGTGCCATGGGTTCACCCTTCACTTTAACCTTGGCCAATATCTTTGTGTGGCATTGGGAAAAACGACGGGTCCAACGACAAAATAACCGCAACGAAATCTTTGGTCGATATGTTGATCTTAAGAAAAAGTCTTCTTCTTTTCTGGAGGATCACTCTAGATATATCGATGATGTCTTCTTTACATCGAACGAATCGGAAGAGACAATCAAACAATTATTGAAAGATGTCAATGGATGGCATAGCAATATCAAGTTAGAAGGGAAAATTAGTACGACTGTCCCATTTCTGGATGTTCTGGTGAGCAATCATTAGGGAATTCTACATACATCCGTCTATCACAAACCTTCAGCTGAACCTTATAGTGTACCATTTCTTTCGGATCATCCTCGATATACTTTTCCAAATATCATTCAAACGGCTCTTGTTCGAGCTGTACGATATTCTTCGACTTTCGAAGCATTTAATCATGAACGACGTGTTGTAGAATTAATGTTATTATACAATGGGTCAGTCTCTTCGATACTATCGACTTCATTCATTCATTTGTCAATTTTAGTTATCCAACCACCTATATTGATAAACAGTTTCGAAAAGTTTTCGGTACTGCCATTGCTAATACCACTATTTTACCACTGATTATTAATGAAGATCAGTTTCTTGAGTTACGCAAAAAACTGATGGGTCAACCCACCGCTCGACAATCTCAAATCGAAGCGAGCATTGCCCAATCCAAAGAGTACACGGATGAGTATCCAGAAACAGTAGAACCCCAACTGGCAGCATCAACCACAGGGAAGCAAGAAAAAAATATCAAGATAATATCATTATCCATTATACACATGAAAAACGATTCACACGAATGAAAAAAGATATGCATGAAATCTTTCGTGAAGCCTTTCGAGGACTTGGCATAGAAGCGATTCGACTGATTGTGGGACATCGCAATAGTCTCAATTCTGCACGAGAACTCATCCATAAACGACCACATCTCTCCATGTTGCAACTGAAAAAACAAAGTAATCCTCCTTAGTTTCAACCAGTTCACTTCCTTTTACTTTTTCTCTAGAACGAAAAGACGACCTTCCATCACTAGCAACATTGACCACATTTTGACATTTCCATTGATATTCTTCTCCTTTTCTTGTTCGTTTTCTTGTCTCATAATAATCAAGCAATGGAGCGAGCATCTGTTCCATTCGACTAATATCTACAAAAAAATTTCTTTTCTTTCTAGATACAGTATATATCCAAGAATTACTTCAACTCTATCCGCTTCCATTCCGATAGCCAAACAAAAACCATCAACAACTTGTCATTTTCAATTTTTAAAGATGTCGCACATCGACAATGTTCCCGGTCACTCACCGTTTTGTTTCTCGTCCTGCCAAATTCAGTATATAAAGAACACACCCAATTTTGTATATCGTCCCATTTCGATGGGCACATACAGTGGGAACCACTCGTCTGCCTGTGTGCTACTAACAAAAGTACAATGGAAGGCGTAGTGTGATAATGTTAACATCATAGTTGCTCTACTCACACCCTCACTGTTTTGCTCTATGGAGGCATGCTCAGCAACCTTCGACAATGAAGAAGATCTAATGCAACATGAACAAAAAGCTGAACATACTTATGCCAATCAAACCTCTCTATCAATGATAGATCGTGCACGTTATACGTACATTGAACATCTAAAAGGAGCACGTCTTGTGGATCAATTATCTACTACATCTCTATTCAATCTTTTCAACACCTGAATATCCATGATATTGAATTCAAATACCACAACGACCAACTCAATCAAACATTTTTAACACACGGTTACGCTATTCGGCGTAGACAAATAACAACAAAAATAACTCAGGAACATCAGAAATTTTTTACCAAACTATTTTGCGAAGGTGAAAACACTGGTAAAAAAGTCACAGTCGAAGCTGCATTTCAAGAAATGCGTCACTCAGTGAAATTAAACAAAACAAAACTCTTTACACCTAAACAATATTTGAGTAAAAATCAGATCAGAAGTCTTTTTGGTCGCTTAGCGAAGAAAGTATCAGTTGAGCAAAGGGCTCGCCGGATGCAAAATAACGAAAGACATAACTCATCAACGAGTAGCGATGAAGACGAATCAGAATATTATTTTAAACTTGAACAAAATCAAGAACTAGAAGATCTAAAAGCTGAAGAAATCAAGAATGCAATTAATAGTTACGATGATGCTGAATTTGATACAAATTTAACAAATGACAGTTAAAACATTATTACTATCTTTATTTGATATCATCATACATAATAAAGTATATCAAAAGAACATACGATCTGGCAACTTTTCGTTAATATTCTGCACCTAATGAATGTTGTAGAAACAAAAAATACCTTCATTTATCGGAATGATTAGTGATAGATATAATATAAACTTTCATATTACTCATAAAGATTAAAAGAATAATTTATTAACTTCGAAACGTAAGTGTATAACAGTATATGAATAAATGTGTATGTTACATTTTCATTTTACCTGTATTAATTGAACTGTAGATAGTTATATATAATGGAAGAGACTGAGAAAAGTATATATTATTTATATATAAAAGAGTTTCGTATTCGACATACATACTTTAGTTACGAAAAAATCGTTGGAAGTGAATATGTGTAGTAAATATGATGTCTGATGGATTCTGACGAAAAGTGCCTCTTTTCTTCAGGGGCCAAAGCCAAAAAGTTTATGAGTAATACTCCTTGGTATAGTCTATCACTGGTAGAAATATTAGAACGATCGGCTGTTGCCGCATGGAATACGGTAGGTCAACATTTTCATGAAAAATATCAATATAGAGCCTTCTTGTGACGCTTCCAGAATCCGTAAGGATCGTTGGAAACTCTTGAAATTTTGTATGCAGAGGTACAACACCTTAGTAGTTATGGATGAAAAAACAAAAAGTCAAAAGTTCAAAAGAAAGTAGTAGAAAAGTCATTTTTACTAAAAAAATCACATAAAAAATCACTAGTAAAAATTTTCAAAAATTTTGTTCTCATTTTTTAACTAGGAAGAAGTGATCCGATAGGGCTGAAATTTTTATGGGATACTTACATCAATGCCCCCTCTCATCCATAAAAAAATTAGCAAATTCTGAGATGTCATTGTATCACGACCGTCTGAGTCTTTCAGAAACCTACTCTTAAATTTTATTGACCAAAGCGGTAAAACCAAAGTGCTATCGAGTAAATTGACCAACAAACGTTCTCAAAATATAAATGTACGGTGATATGAATGCGCTTTTCTAAATATGTTTGTGTGCCTTTCTTTAATCAGAAACATACTGAAGCATTAGTCCTGTAAACGTCAACTTCGGATAAAAATCTTTAGTAAACTAGTTTTCAGTGATAATTATATTAGATTTCTTCCAGAAAAGGGTCAGCAAATCCCTTGGATGAGCGCTACTTGTTATTACTAGAATATCGATTTAAAGTACCTGAAGAATATTACGGTATGTTATTCATAGTAGACAAGTTCGTGTTTATTTTGTTTAATAAAATGGAAGATATAAGTAGTTAGAAATGGATATGCTTGTCATCAAAACGATGTTGAAATGTTTGTAACGAATATCTGTCATGATAACGCATATATTCCAAATCAATGGTTGCCAACCAAGGACTCAGTGCACGAATTTGTTCGATGTCAGGCCCTTCATGGTTCAACCAAACTCGAAGTTCGACATGTTGAAGTGTTTGGCAACTTCGTAAGATTTGAGCCAATCGAACGAAATCGAATGGTTTTTCTCCACTATTCCGGTAGTCAGCTGTACCTATTTGAAGATAAAATCGTTTGACAGGACCAATCTGAAGCAAAAACTCGATTTCATCGAGATTAATATCATAATTAGCGTTTATGCTTAGAGTACGAATTTTCGTCGTAATTTTACATGGAAGAGCGGTTTCTTCTAACTTTCTAGCATCGACCCGTAGTGTAGTAAGATTTGGTAAACGCTTGATGAAACTAATCAATAATGGAAATAAATTAGCTTCATAATCAAACGTAACGACAATTCGACGAATAATATTATTCGTTGTTGTACCTTCGCATAATGTTCTAACGAGATATACACCACTAACTGAGGTAAGAAATGGAAATGGATCATCGAAAAGAATTCTTGAATAACTGTCTGCTTTGTAATAGCTGAAATGAAGACATTCTAAACGTGGAAAATTTGCAGGAGAAATCTGACTCAATAATCCAGACTCTTCATGCATCTGAGAGAATCTTCGTAAATTAATAAATGGTCGAATATCTATGTATTGAAGTTTAGTATATGTTTCATCCCATGCACCCCATGTTCGGCGATGATCTTTGAAAGAAACAACAATTTCGGCCCATTCTTGCAGATACTTCGAATCCCATCTTAAATCGCCATCTGAGAATACGTGAAGACAAGAACGAGCAGAACGTAGAATAGAATTGAGGCGAAAAGTGAGATTTGCCCAAGCTCGACATAGATCAACATGATCGCGATGTGAATAACCGAATATTTCCAAGAAAACTTCATTGGGCAACTGTTCGATGCATGTAGGCAATCGTATATCACTCATGTTTATAGTTTTATTTATGTGAATTGAATCGATACGATCAATGAATTATACTGCCTTATTCATAAAATTCGGGCGTATTTATATCATCACCGATTATATGCAAATCGAAATTCTATCAACGCAGATGTAATACATACATATGAAGAAAGAAAGAGAAATAAAGTATCACGTGAATGTTATGATCTGCCATTCCTGGCAGCTCATAAGACTGTGTTTTCTTCTCCTTCTCCTTTCTTTCTATTATTGCGCAACTCTTGTTTCATTCTTTCGTTTTCGTTTCTTTCTGTTATTGTGCAATTCTTGCTTCATAGTGGGATTTTCCTAAACTATTTCTGTTCTTATGTAACTCATGCGCAACTCTTGCCTAACTGTTGTTCAACTTGTGTACTATATATAGCCGTTCACTTTCTTAAATAAAGATGAGAAGTGAGTGAGTAGAACCTCACAGTGAAATAAAGTATAGATGCAGTTATCTCACCGTGCGAAATCAAGAGGGAAGAACAAATGAGAAATTACCCATTGTAATTTTAAGAAGTAAATAAAGGACGGGGCGCATAAGAACGGCAATCGGCCCACTCTCCGATTTGGACAAATGTTATACCGATCGATGCAGAATTTCACGGCGAATCCTTTGATACTAAATTCAACTACCTTTGGACGGCATTTAGTGGTTTTATAGCTCTATTACTGAGAGGCTGTTTTTTATGGTATATTTTTCAGTATTAGCTTTAAACGATCGTAAAAATCTCCCAATAGCAAACTGCCACCTGCATAGATCGATAGAGCTCGACGAGCTCTACAAAATGGTATATATCCCATTTCGATTTGAGACTGGCCAAAAAAAAGTTACGACCCATACTGTCAGAACACTGGTTTTTGAGCAGTTTTCGACGATTTCTAAGGCAAAACGATCGTAAAAATGTCTTTACGGCGGACTTCTACTTACATAGGCAGATAGAGCTCGACGAGCTCTACAAAATGGTATCTACACCATTTCGGTTTCACACTGGCCAACAAAAAAGTTATGATAACCAAGCAACAGAAGCGGACTATAGTGACTCAAAAAACCTAGAAAACTCGTCACACATGATCTAAAATAGCTTTAAATCATGAAGAATCCGAATAGACGTTGTCGTGTCTTTGAAACCATCACTTTTGTTCAACAGCGCTATGCGCAACGAGAGTAAACGCTACTCACTTAGCGCCTTTTATAAAAATAATTATCTTCGCACCCGTTGAGATGTCATTGATGAAACTTTCAGAAAATGTTTAACTAATAGTCGTTATTCATTGCCCAAAATTTCAGCTCAATCCGTCCGGCGAAAAAACAGTCGATTTTTTCAACTCTCTCATAATGTTTGCAGTAAACTGCGAAACTAAATTCACTGTTCTGTGTCTACATTCTGTACAACGATTGAAGTTGTGCAATCGATTCGATGTTACCAGTAGTATTTTTTTTTGGTATAATTTTTGTGTTCTGTTTATATAAGCTTTATTCTGTCAGAATACAAGAGAAAAGGTTCAGGCTACATCTATAACAGCTGTTTGTTCATCAACAACACCTAAAAGTTTCATATTAAATAGGATGACTTGTTTTAAGACAATCAGTTTCAATATCTGATAATCTATGACCTCTTGTTTTATACTATCGTTAGGAAAGGCGCCATACTAAATGTTAAATTAGATCAAAGCCTGGATGTAATATAAAAATTTATTTGGAACGTTTGTAGTAGTACTACGAATATGAACAATTTCTTCTAATCGTTCATTGTCGATCGGCGATGTATTTTCAGTATTAGTACAATCTTCTGTTCGTTTTAGTATTGAATCCATATCAGTTAATCGATCAACAATTTCTTCCATTTTCGAAGACCTTGTTTTACATTAGCACATATTCGTAGCAAATTTTACAATAGTAGAAGGAAAGAACCAGAAATTTTACGATAATCATTCTAATGGTTTAACGTGATTCTGAACCTACGAAAGAGTTCGAGAACTGCTCATTCCTAATTAGGATCTTTCGAGGGAACTAAGTTTGCTTTCTTTTTTAAATAGTTGAGTAATATATCATATCACTACCTATCAATGTGTCCAGATAAAATTTAATTATTCGGTACATTTTTCAAGCGTTTCAGAAAAACATGCTCATGACCAATGGAGGGAAACAGGACTTACGAGGGAGGTCCACCAACTTATAAATCGTTTTCCCGTCAAATCTAATTGACTATAGGTAATCAACCATGCTGATTCCGAATATCATCATGACTGCTGCTGCTAGATCTTGAAAGATCGGTTTTCTGGAAAAACAGTTTTTTAGAAACTTTAAAAAATAATCAAAACCTTTTCTTAATGCTGCATGATTGTAGCCCGCACATTTCTGATTAAAATGAGACGTCCCCCAGCTCTACACAACCTTTCTTTGCAAAGGTATAGAATTTACAAGAAGCCATAAATGTTCATTCTCAGCTCAAAGCTACAGAAATAAGAAGAAATTAATGCAAGACTTTTCTTGTAAATTCTATAACTTTGCAGAGAAAGGTCGTGTAGAGCAGGTAGACGTCTCATTTGAATCAGAAATGTGCGGGCTACAATTATGCCTCATTAAGAAATGTTTTGGTGTCTACAATCAATTTTAGAATTTTCTTTCGAGAGATCAAAGATAAAATTCGTCTTTTCAATACGACAAATAAGAGATATGTGCTAATGTAAAACAAGGTCTTTGGAAATGGAAGAAATTGTTGATCGATTAACTGATATGAATTCAATACTAAAACGAATTTTCTGTCGAAACAGAAGATTGTACTAATACTGAAAATACATCGCCGATCGACAATGAACAATTACACGACCTTTCTCTGCAAAGTTATAGAATTTACAAGAAAAGCCCTGAATTAATTTCTTCTTATTTCTGTAGCTTTGAGCCGATAATGAACATTTATGGCTTCCTGTAAATTCTGTAACTTGAAAAAAGTGTCCTAGGGGTGATTGCACGAAAGAGACGACCTAATGCACTAGAGCGTGCTCAATTTTTTTTTTAAAATTTAATTCTGATTTCGCCAGTTTGTAGCCCTACTAAAGTTGAGTATATTCTGAAATTTGTAGACTTTAGCGATGTTTCATTGATGGGGAACAAATTTTTTATCTCGACACATCACTCTATTCCGCACGTTTTATGACTTTTTGTATGGTCTGGCGTTATTCACCAATAACGTTCCAATCGAGATTTTTGGTGGGTATATACTAGACAACGAGTACTACACATCTACCGACTCAGAAAAATTTTTCGATCCAAGGGGGATCGTTGGCACGCCATTTTGGTGTCTATTTTTGACGATGGATTTCTCTGGGTTGTGCAAGTTGATAAGCTTCAAATCTTGTCAGTATATACTACTAACCTTTACTCTATCAGAATCTGTTTTTGGACGTTCGGCTTTTTACTTCAGGGCCTGGTTGGCTCCTACTGAAGTATACCGTGTTTTCATAGTATGCTCACCTATCAGGTAAAAATTTGTCCTTGACATATTTTTTAAGGGCACTCCCCTGTGGTGCTAATTAGGCCCTACTAACAGCTTCACAAACAACACCCAATTCTATTCTACCAGCAGCAACAATTATTATTAGTTGAATGATAAAAGTTTTGTACAAAAAACTATTTGTACAATGTTAAAGTTCAATAATATAGCTAATGTTCTTCTTTGTTGTTCTGAGAGGAGGTGGCGGAAATCGTGATGCTGATGTAAAGAAGGAGAAATGA
>CAJNOQ010006966.1:0-12899 GCA_905250885.1 Didymodactylos carnosus
TCTGCTACTTTAGAATGTTATGAGAATATATTGTCACATAGATTATTACTATTCTTTCATCATCACTTTCGAAATGACGAAAGAATAGTGCTCTTTTCTCTTTTTGACATTCAACGTGTTCTGTTTTTCTCTCTGTTCTTCACAGATATATACAAAGATATTGGGGGTAATCTAAAAGTAGGCTTACAGTTCTTTCCTTTCGTTTCCGAGGTAGTGAGTGAATATAAAACACTGCTTTTACACAGCTACTGTTAAGTTTAGAATTAAATAAGTTAAGCTTAAATTTTCTCACACGGATTTGTAAAAACAAGTTTAAGACTTTAAGCGTCGCGGGTAAGAGGACACGTGGAATGTCAAAAAGAGAAAAGAGCATTATTCTTTCATCAATGTATGAGTGAATATGCAGCAAAGATTTATCACACAAAGACAATCCTTGTACAACAGAACCGAACAAATTTCACTTCTGCAGTAAAATACTGCAAAAGTAAACTTTGACGTTCTGTCATCCGTCATGCACAACAATTGAAGTTGTGCAATAGTGTGGTAAATTACTGTGTTTGCTGCATATTCACTCATACATTGATGAAGAACAGAGAGAAAAACAGAACACGTTGAATGTCAAAAAGAGAAAAGAGCACTATTCTTTCGTCATTTCGAAAGTGATGATGGAAGAATAGTAATAACCTATGTGACAATATATTCTCATAACATTCTAAAGTAGCAGAAATTATAGTGAATACAAATTTTAGACGTAGCGCATGGAAACGACAGATTTATTGACACTGGATAAGATTGCACGAAATCCAGCTCTGGTTACGCATCGTTTTATTCTACTAAAAGCAACTGGCTCTGAAGAAATTATATTTCGACCGCTACTGCACAATGATGATTTAATGCTAGCTGAATTCTTTGAAAGTTTATCAGCAGAGACACGTCTATTTGCTACGTATCCCAGTTATGATTTGAAATGTGCGCAGGAATTTTGTTATGCTATCAATCAATACGATAAATTACGAATGGTAGCTATTAGTGAGGACGGAAAAATTATTGCTCTGTTCGAATTTAGCCTCGATCTGGTGGATTCTGACATCGAACGATTTCACAAATACAGTATCAAACTAGATGCCAAAAGTGATGTACGATTTGGACCGTGCATCATCGACAAATATCAAAATCAGCATTTGGGCACCAAACTTTTACAGTTAATGATTGATTTAGCTATACGTATGGGTAAAAAGCGGATGATACTATGGGGTGGAGTACTGATTAATAATCAGCGAGGAATTCGATTTTATGAAAAAAATCATTTTCGAATTCTACCAGACAAATTCATTGCCAGTGATGGATATGAGTGTTACGATGGCATTCTTCAGTTTTCTTAGAAAACATTACACATGTTATCCAGCATTCATATTGAAAATTAAATAATAAATAAACTAGTAAAAATTTTAAAAAAAAATTTAAAATTTTTTTTTTAAAATTTCTACGTATAACCTCGGTTTTGATGTCAATCGTGAGAGACCATCAGGATTGTTTTACAAAAAATTCGGTGAAGCTTGGACTGAGTTATCCCGCTTTGACCTGTCCGATGGCATTTTGGAGCAAGAAGTATTTTTAAAAACACCTTGAACCAAATTTCGTTCGAAGAAAGCATTTTGAAGGAAAAATGTGGGTATGAAAGTTGTTCAGAATCACATTCTCTGGATTCTGAAGGAAGGATTTTTCAAAATTCATTAAACTAGATTTTATATTGAAAAATACGGTCGTTAAAATTTTAAAATTTACTAAAATTAATTAATATTTCATTTTAGTATAATTAGACTAATATTTTCACTTAGCTAAAAATTAGAGAAATGTTTTAGTTTTGAATTTTTTTGTTAAATCTTTCCGGTTTGTAGAGAACAGTTCGAAGTTATGTTCTAAACTTTTTTCGGCTTACTGACATTGTTTGGCTGAGAAAAAAAATTAATTAGTTAAAAAAATGCTGTTAAACTTTCGAGCACGAAGCCGTTATAAGGAAATTCTAATGAATGTATTGGATTCTAAAAATTATGGTTTTGATTTGATAGTATTACAAGAATTAATCATTTGAAGTTGCAGAATAGATACAATCAAAAAAAGCCCAAGCCTGTAACACAACTTTTCGAAGACTGTTATTCGGCAACGATCTTCGTAACTGTCGCCCTCAGCTACGGTGACTTGAGCGATATTTTTTCTCTCAAACCAGCTTTAAAAGCACATTACGGCTTGTCCAAAGGTAGCGCTGTGACATTTTTGACACAATAATTTGTATTTTTCTCGAAAACTATAAGAACTAGAAAGTTCGTTTTCTCGCCATTAGACGCGACTCTTCTTACTCTACTTTGAGTATAAAAACAAAGATTTTGGGTTAAAAACTCAAGCTTCTACAAAACTTTTTTAAACCGGTAACGCTGTGCCATAAAAAGACCCTAAATTCTAACTACTCCTCATTAAAGTGCAAATTCTTGCGAATTTAGAAGAGCTAATAAAAAGTGTCTCAAGAAGAGTTTATAGAGGAGCGAATGAGCTTTCTTTTGCTAAAAGAATTTTTTTCAGAATCCTTTACCTTGTTTATAAAACCCAATTTACTAAAGTAATGCTGTGACATTTTTGGTAACATTCTATTTTTTGTCACACCATTTTCATAATAGCTGCTTCTACGATAGGTTAGAGAAGGTTGGTTAGAGAAGCAGCTATCTCTATTGCGCCAATATTAACATATCTATTCAATAAATCATTAGACACTGCGCAATTTCCTACCTCGTGGAAGTTGCGACATATTTGTCCTCTTATATAAATCCGATGATTCTCAGCTAACCTCTTATTATCCAAATAACTCTTTTAAATTCTGTATCTAAAATGTTCGAGCGTATCATCTTTAAACCCTTAAAGATTTTTACCGCTTTTTGAGTACATATAGTTTCTACCATAAAAATCGAGCGGATTTTTTGAGAGGTTCTTCAGCAGTTAGTCACCTCATTCATGTCAAGAGGCTTCCATTGGCATAAGAACGAAGGCTCTATCTTTTAACCTCCAGGACGAGATAGATGTGCAAGATGACCCCCTCGCAGTTAGAGACCATTTCATATAGAATTTCGTCCGAAATCGCAGTGTAGGGTTGAAATCGTAAAAGGTAGTGTTCTGTATTCAGTTTTTCACAATGATTCCGAATATTCTTTTGTGGAGCTCCCAAAGTTCTCGGGGACTGAGATATTGTATTTTTTTTGAAAAGTTGTGATTTTTGAAAAAAAAAGCACCTCACAATGTTTTGAAATTTTCTCCATGAAGAAGTGGACTAGAGAGGTTGAAAAGGACATATTCGTGATCGTTGGCTTCCGGCCTATCCAGCTATATATGTTTGAATTAAAAGTATAAAATGGTGTGGAAACTTCGAATTACGTACATCTTAAGTAACGTACTGTTACATTGTATTAGTATTATAATATATAGAGATGATGTCTTTTATCTGTTTTGCGATAAATGATAATGATAACCACGAATTCTTTACTTTATTTCACATTTTTTCCATAAAAGACAAATATTTTTTCGTGATGTTTTTTGGGATCAAAGTGACATAATAATCTAATTTTAGTATCGATGAATACTTTTATGATGAGTACATAATCCTTTTAAGATGAATACACCATCATTGTAAGATGAATGCGACGCTAGCCTAAGATGAATACAGCTGGGGACTGAGGTAGTAAAATAGGTTAAAATCAACGTTATTTGAGTATAAAATTTCAATTCCTTCTCCTTTGGGGATACTGAAGGAGTTTCACAAAACTATTTTTCGATGTTTCCTAGCTACAATTAATCGGATTTTGTGAAACAGAACTTTTAGATGAAACTAGAAATTGAATTTTACAACGGCTATATCCGTTGTAAAAATTCAACTTCTAATTACAATTAATCGGTTAAAATTTTGCGCCAGCTCTAGCCCAAAATGCCCACTATGACAGCGGCGTTGGGGCTACACAATGGCTAATGCAGTTTTTCTTACTTTTAACACGTTAGGATAAGAAATTGTTTTTGAGTTTAGAAAGTTTTCGTTTTTTCCATCTTTCATATAATTCGCTTAGTTTTCTTGATTGAAGTTCTGAAATTAAAGTTTAGGTATGATTTTGTAGAGTATTTGACGGTGCATCTTTTAAAAAAACATTAACTTGAGGGTCTTAAAGGAACAGGAGAAAAATAGAAAATACTGAGAGGCTTATTCTTTACGACCCATCAGTTATATCGGTATGTCAAATTTTTAGGTTATTGGCATGGGGGGGTCTTCTATGTCCATCATGGAGCAGAGCTGAATTGTTATAAGATAAACGGAAAGTAAACTTGCAGTGAAATTTATTTTCAAACATATTATACACCGTTGGACAGAGGACGTCAAGGTGGTCAAGAATATATATGCCTTGATTTCTTTTTTATCCTAATTTCGAATATGATATTTTTATTGCTCAAAAGTTCAGTGTTGATCGAGAAAATTGGGAATTAAGGGCAGAATTTCGACTTTTTCATCGCTGATTCACTTGATGAACGTATTGTTGATGGAGTTCATTTAGATCTGTTTCTGTAAAACGTAAACTAAATTCACTCTGACCACCAGCCATGACTTGTGATCATTTACGATGTTCGCCTATTACCAAAAAAAGACGAATAAATTTTTCTTAACAAACATTCTCATACTATCAAACTTATACCCGTTATTTTTGCAGTGAATGGTGAACCAACTATGTGCTCATCTGCGAATTTTGTTGTTATGGTATATTCACCCGGAGCAGTCTTAAAAATGTCAAACGTGCTTGTTTCTATGTGAATGCTAAAAAAACACCTTTTTTTGTTGTATTATTCAAATACATACCGGCAAGTAAGTAAAATCGCATGTTCCTATATTATCTTTACATTG
The DNA here is from genome assembly GCA_905250885.1 of Didymodactylos carnosus. NCBI lineage: Eukaryota > Metazoa > Rotifera > Eurotatoria > Philodinida > Philodinidae > Didymodactylos > Didymodactylos carnosus. The sequence goes on from CAJNOQ010006966.1 coordinate 4,928, forward strand.
AATTTCTGCTTTCGACGGACCTTCAACAGTAACAGACAAACCTCCTATTAAATAGAAAAAAACTCATTTAAATTTTTATATGTGAAAATTATTTTTATACCACACTACTAACCATGGAAGGCGTCTTTGGTCACAATACGAAACTTGCATGGTTCATTGCAAACACCGTGACTTAGACCAGAACCATAGGCAGTTACATAACCTGTTTGAACTTGATTAACGTGAAATTTAAATGGTGATCCTGAAAATATTCAAGTACATTTTATAGGTGGGTAAGATAACTTTCATCTATTCATACAATCAACTAACCTGCAATATGTTGTCCTCGGTAAAAAACATCTAACTCGTTAATAGTTAAGGATAGAAAAGCTATATTTGCAGTGATTATAGGTCTAACATTGACGAGTATATGCGAGAAATGCGAAATTGTTTCATCTAGTCTAAGAGGAGAAATGCGTAGGACCATTTACGTCATTCGAGCGATACTATTTTTATCTGAATCACTCGTATGTATTTATTCTTATAAAAAGAAAGTGTAAACCAATTTTAGATGGTTGGTATTTAATAAGCTTACTAGCAGTTCCATCTCGATTATTTTCAGTAATAGATGTATGCATTTTTCCTCTTGTTGTACGAACAACAGCTAAAAGTAAAAAGAAAAAAGGGTAAGTGTATTCATTTGAGGGATGATGTTGACGAGTATATGCGAGAAATGAGAAATTGTTTCATCTAGTCTAAGAGGAGAAATGCGTAGGACCATTTACGTCATTCGAGCGGTACTATTTTTATCAGAATCACTCGTATGTATTTATTCTTATAGAAAGAAAGAACTGTGCATCAGTCTACTCAGTTTTCGATCCTAATTCCGAATATGATATTTTTGTTACTCAAAAGTTGAGTTTTCATCGAGAAAATTGAGAACTACGGGCAGAATTCTGACTTTTTCGTCTGTGATTTAAATAATTTTTTATCTTTCTTGGTCACATTACTTTCTGAAGAACATTCTCAAAAGAGCAGCCGAAGTTCTGGCGTAGTACTTGCTGTGTTTGCAAGGCAACAGATAAATGAGGCACATTTCCAATTCTTTAATTTTTATTTCTAATTTCTCTCGTATTGTGTCTTGACGTGTATGTTTGTTGGTCCGTTAATAACTTGTGTCTATACCCTAACACACAGGGGGGAAGTCCCGGATGTCGGGACTAAAATGTGTCCATGTGCGTTTTTCCTTTGCCTGCACCAAAGTTTACAATACTATGGGAAACTACTGATAGAGTGCGAGGAAACTAAGGAAAACTGCAAGGAAACCGAAGAAAAGTGCAATCAGACAAAAGAAAACTTGATATTCTGAACGAAAACTATGGAAAACCGAAGAAGGCTAGGAAAAATCCATGGGAAACCACTGTAAGCGTCTAAGAGCTTGATAAACAAGAACCATTACGCAATAATTTACACAATGTTTGTCGCGCTGCGCGTTTGCTTCGACGCGCACTCCCTAACCGGGATCGAAGCAGTTTTTTCTTAATGACCACTTACGATGACTCGTTTACGCTTCTCAATGGGACTAATACAAAACTCGACCACTTTTAAATAATATAATAATTTTACACAAAACAAAAACGAATTTTTCTGTAATTTGGTACAAATAACTATAGTAGTGTGCTTACTTATATTATAATATAGAATTTTAAAAAAGTTAATTTTTTAAAATATTATTTTAAGTTTTTTGAAAAAATTTAGAAGTCTTATAGAAAATCTTTAGCTTATTAAATTATTAAAGTAAAATATTTTGGTCATATATGACTGTGGCTCTATAAAATTACGATTACGGAGAGTAAATTTTTTTCTATTAGTAGAGAAAATAATAGAATAAAATAAATTCATCATATTCATTAAATCAAATTTACTACTATCCGTTACAAAATACAATGTCCCCGACTATTTTCTGAGTATCTAGATAATGAAATGTGGTAGAGAGCTCGGATTTTCACAATTCAAAAGAAGAGACTGGTATCCAGTGATTTCAGGTAGCCCTGAAATCGGATGAAACATACATAATCGACTACGCTGGATTGGATGACAATGTTTATTTTGCGAATAGAATTCAAAAACGGAGCGAAAGCGGAGTTTTATCAAAATTGAGATGTTTGGGCTTTCACTTCATATTAGAAATTCCTTCACTTGTTATATATTATCTTATTAAAAACTTTACTAATTCTGGAAATCATATGCTTTCATTGGACGTGCTGCACTCAAAAATTCTTTGGAGATCATCAGAGGGTTTTAATAATATGCCCATTGGACAGGCCATAGCCAGCTATTTCTGCAAATATTTTGTTAGGGCTTCATATTTCAATAAATCCTGAAAGGTTTTCTGAAGATCTTCTCGAGATCCTTCGGTGACCCTTGAAGACCTAGCAAATACCCACTGGATGCACCATAGTTAATTACCTATGATTCCACTATTTCTGCACATAATATTTCGCGCTTTATAGCAAACTACAAATTGGATTAAAAGTCGAAGGAACAAGATCTCTTAATTGGTCTAAATAAAAAAGACAGAGCAACTTTCTTTTTAATTTCTCATTGTAACTTTGAACTACTACAATAGTAATATATGAAGCTAAGTTTTGAAAGAAATTCATTTGTATATCAAAAGTTATAAGTAGTCCCACTGAGAAGTGTAAACGAGTCATGAGCTGGAGCTATTTTCGTTATACACCTCACAGACATGATGCTTCTCCTAGCCCACGTAATTACTAACCGGAAATTCTACTCCGTCCTGAAGCACACATTTCTGTCTTGATCAGTTGTCTGCGGCTTCATTTACTATTCCCTATCTCTCTCCCACTCATTTCGAAGACCAATAATAAGATTAGATTAGCAACACCAAAACTAATTTCTTGTCTGATTTCGGAAGAAAAAAGCCGTATCTACGATTAAGTGATCGAAACTACTTTTTATACTACTGCTTGTCTCGCTACATTATTACTATAAATGCTCCGACAAAATTTACCACTTTCACTACGCTTACCCTCATTTTCCCTCCATTTCTCAGAAGTTTCCCCTCGGGACACAGCACACAATGTGCTCAATACTCTCGTGTGTTAGGACGTAGATAAGTGTGTCCATCTGCTCGCTAATAATTTGTATTTTGCTAGTATCTAGGCTGCGGACATACATACAAACATAGAGACATTATAATTCGAGAATACCCTTTTCTATACAGACAAGGGAATACTATTTTCATCCAATCAAGTTGAAATGAAGTTTTCGACCAGCAGAATCAACCGTAAAGGTCGCTCATAGTCACTTTCTGGTTCCCTGGTTCCCAATTTTTGATCCTGATTCCGAATATGATACTTTTATTGCTCAAAAATTGAGAACTACGGGAAGAATTCTGACTTCTCGTCTCTGATTAAGAAAATGTTTTGAAAAAACAATCTGCGTCAAAATATTTTTAAATATATAATATATATAAAATCGGTAAAATCTCACTCAGCTTCACAAAAATATGCTATATACCTCGCCACAGACTCTATTAAATGTGTCTGGTGATAAAGTTGAACAGGATATAATCACGACTTACCACCGTCCAGCTTTGCTTGGTCGTGGATATCTTCGCGTACTCTGATCTTTCGAATCCAAGGAGATTGTTGTTTATCCTCTTCGATTCGGACGGTCGATGGTTTGTTAAGTTGAGCTTTTAGTTCCTTTAAGTCAGCCATCCACTTACTAAGATCTCGTTCAACATAATCTTCATCGTCTCGACCTTTACAAACTCTATTCGATATTTTACGAAATCTGTCAATAAACTGATTCTTGTTTTTATCTAGCAATTTGACAACGTCAGTCCGACATTGATCAGCGAGCTGATTAATTTTATCGATAGAGTCTTTCTTCCATTCATCAATCTGTTTTAATAAATGATGTGAATCATTATTGTTTGGCGTTTCAAGATCCTGTTTGAGGATATCGTGTTCGTAAACAACATTGTCGAATTCTGTTGACAAATCTTGACGATGATCATTGAAACACCGTCTACACAGTTTTGCTAAACAGCCATCGCATGTGGCTATACCAGCATTTTTTGCACATATTGTGCATTTATCTTCTGATACAGTTGCCATTTAAAACAGCAATCAAATAGTTGCTCTTCTATTGGAAAAACAATCCACTCTGTTTCAGTCTCGTATTGATGTTAACAATAAAAGAACTCCAGTTAATGAGGGATAACAGTCCGAAAACTTCAGCTTGTGTTTGTAGTTTATCTAATATATAACAAAAACTTTTGTCACTAACTCATCAGTTTAGACTGAAAACCCTGTTCTCTGTAAGTTTTTATATTCGACACTGATTCAGAACGGTAACTATTTTGATAAAAACAAAAAACGTATTTTTTCTTCTGTCACGATGGCGGTTATCTTTCTAAAACAGAAACAGTCACACTTTGTACACGTTTCATTTCAAAATAAGTAAAATAAATACGCAATAGAGACCATTTTCTTTCTTTTTAATGCTACACAGAAAGAGAAAGAAAAAACGAAAACCACAACGGTCTGTCAGCGCTGGTGGGATGAGTCAAATAATTGAAAATTTTCTTTTTTTGTCAGCGGAGATTATACTTATTCTTGTGTTCCTTGGTTCTCACACATATCTCTTTGACGAACTCTCTCCTACCCTAATTTCTAATGCATGGCTTAGTGAAAATAAAATAGGATTTTGTCGGAAATGGAGAAAGGTTTTTAAGAAAAACTTTCGGAAAAAAAATAGAGCGTTTTAGAATATAATCTTCTATAGGAGGAAGAGGTTTTTGTAAGCAGAGCAAAAAATTTAGTTTTTGTGGTAACGATAATGTGACAAATTTTGTGGTAACGATTGTGACAAGATAATGACGGTACAATTTTTCTTTGTTTTTGATCGTATGACCGCTTATCCCATCGCTATTCATATCATCCATAATTGGTACAAAAGTATAATAGTGGTGACTGACACTTCGTGCATCTTTTTGTCATAACTGACTGTGATATATGCTTTAAGCTAAATATCATTTTCTTAAAAAGTTAGCTGTAGAACATTAGGCGCGTTTTTCAAATAAACATGTGGAACATGGTTTTCCAGAGGTCCAAACTTTTAGGGACACTTTTAGGATTTTGCTCTCAAACCCAAATGAAACTCTTGACTACCGTAGATGAAAATATGGAGGCACAAAGCTGAGTAAAATGGTGAAAGAATTAGGCCGATAGCTATCGGCGTTTGAAGAAGGTAAAATAGAGTACATCTCGATATTCTGACATGACCTGGATTGATCTTGATTGGGTTATGAATTTCTGAGTTTTGCATGAAAATAGGCAAAAATAGGATATTTTACCTAAAGTACGTTTCCACCAGGTTTCTGAAACTGTTTGGAAAACAAATGTTGTCACGCGATTCAGCATAGTGGGTAATCTATGTTTTAGTTCATTTCCATTGTTCTTTCTTCTCTGCGTTCTCTATATTTTGAAATAGATGGGACAGGATTCCTGAAGTCACAACTGTTAGTGGTGTCAATAGATTTAGTTGGCTGGAAATACGTTATTATCTTTCTTAGTCTTTTGTAAGAATGTCCACTACAGGTCATGAATGTGTAGTAGATATGTAGTCACATGTGGTGCATGTGCAGTGGAACGTAGTGGAGAATCTCGGCAAAGAGCGTTTCTAGAATTCGTGACTAGTTGCAAATTCAGTAGCCTGAAAATGAAGGCAGTCATAATCTACTTGTCGGTCTGATGCCGCTTTTTTCAATTAAGTTTAATTAGAGATCTTGTACAGAAAATGCTTTTTTTCACTCTTCCGGTTCTTAGCATACGACTTCAGAACAAAGAGAAAACCGAGGAAAAATGGTTCTGGATCAATACAAGAACGAGTAAATCTATGATTTCTTCGTCACTGCTACGTTCAGTTTCAGGGTCGATTTCTTGAAAAAATTTGTTAGAACTTCAGAAGGCACGATGATATAAAATGTTCTGGTCTTGATCAAACAATGCAGAACCTGCACTATTCTCTAAAAAACCGGTGCCAGATGGAACCTTTTATGGTTCAGGCCAAAACAGGGTTGACCATTCTTTTCTTTCGGCTAAAAGGTTCTAGTCACAAATGTTTCAGTACCATTCAAGCGGTTCGATATCGAACCTTTGCAAAAGAAGGGTTCCGTACAGGACCTTTCTCAAGAAGAAGGTTCCCTGTAGATTCCTTTTCTGCCGCATCTCGCGTTTCTTTTCGTACAGTATTCTACCGTACTGTTATATTCTCTTATTCATATACCAGGTACCAGGCATACACACTCAACAAAAAGCGAAAATGATACGCTATCGCTACAAAAGTTTAGTAAAAAACCCGTTTAAGGTTGAATGACTAAACCTAACCCTTGCCGTCTTGTTAAATCTTTTTCTACTTTTGACTGAAGCTTTCTGCTTTATAAAATACTTTTCTAGCGACTCTTGACTTTCTTCTCTTTTACTCACTAATCTCAATCTTCTTGAAGAGAAATCCAGACGCAAAAGTAAATACAGATTCTCGTTACCACAAAACTAAATTTTTTGCTCTGCTTACAAAAACCTCTTCCTCCTATAGAAGATTATTTGCACAGACACGAAAGCCAACCAAAAATTCGTTCTAAAGGAATTTTTTTTCCCGATAAGCAACTCCCTCAAAAATCTTTTTGACGCATCCTACAAATGAAGAAATCGTAATTGGCACTATCTGTGCTGCTTATGTTTTTCGCAATGTAACTTAACCAGAAAAGATACGGAAAGAGGGAACCATAAAAATATGCTAACAGATTGGGTACATCTACAAGGGACATCATTGCTCTTTTTCGTTTATAGAAAACGGGGAGAAAAATCGATGGACTACACTGTAAAAAATAAAGTGTGCATGGGCACACTAAATGTGCACATCACGTTGGAATGTTGTTGCACACTGAAAACGGCTTGTTCAGTGTGCCTGTGACACACTGAGAATTGCACATATAGCTTCTACAGATAGAATGAGCAAAAAGACCGAACAGAACAAAAATTCTGTCGTTTTTTTCCACAGAGAAACGCAAGATAAAAAGCCAGATTTCACAGTTACAATTTGCACATCACTTTGGACTCAAAATGTACACTTGGGGGAATGCACCATAGCGGACACACTTTATTTTTTACAGTGTAGTATTGTTTATTTTATTATCTGGAACGAGAAAGGAAAAAACAAACAGCAGCAGAATAAGAAATAAGAAGCGTTTTCTTCGGGAATGAAAATCATAACACCTTCGTTGAGTCACTAAAAATAAGAAGGTTTACTTACTTTTGCCAAAAACATGGACGAAAATCCGACAAGCACTGGTACAATGAATGAAGGCAGTTTTTATGTTCTTTGAAAGTGTTGTGAAACAAAATGTTGTACCATCTTGGCTTACTGAGGCTAAGTGCGCATCTACGGTTAGTTTTATCACTCCTATTTTTGTTGCATCTATAGATGTAGGAGATGCAAACTTGTTTGCAACAAGTAAAACCTATAATAAAAGTTAATATTCCGACGTTTGCAGCGGCAATTTGCTTCCAAATAAAGACAAAACTAGAGCTCTGCGGTCACAATAGCGGATGCACTTCTACGGTAGTCCATACACTAGTTAATCAGACCACCATTATTTTATTGTAGTGTCCTTTTGTAGTGTATCTATTCTAATCTTCGATTCCTGATTCCTCTAGGAATCGGACAATAGCACAGATCTGTCCGCTTTGTACACGACTTAAAGCCGGGAAGGTTTGTCTGTATGAAATCGATAGCCTTACTAAACCTCCTGTCGCCCCATGGAAAAATTATTCCGAACACGGTTTTTCCTCAACTATAAGTTCTGAATTGAAGCGTTTTTAGGGATGCCAGGACAGCGAAATCCGATCTTATCTAATACTATCAAGCGTTCTCATACTGCTGGGCGGTAAAAGCATAC
>CAJNOQ010006967.1:0-12898 GCA_905250885.1 Didymodactylos carnosus
TCTCTATAGTGTGCATAGAAAGAAAAAAAACATCAAGTCAAGTATAGTACAGAAAAGAATACATGTTCATTCTGTTATACGATAGTTCCATATTCTTTTTTTCAGCCATATTGAATAATTCTGTTCTCAATTTTCTCTCCAATCAAATTACCGGTGAATTTATTCAAGGATGCGAATTTTGACGGCTTCCCTAAGTCCAGAGGACACATATAGTTCTCAATACATACTATGAATAGTTCTGAATAGTTAGTCACCGATTAAAAGTGTTGAATCACGTCAGGAATGCTGTCCGCTTTAATAATAAGAGCGAAGGATTTTCAGATGAAAAAACCACTGAAGCAATCAGCAGTGTACGAAAACTACTTCGCGGCTTGTCCAGCTAACGATCTCTGAAAAGTCTTTCCAGAAAAGTCCAGGGGAGGCCTCCCCCAACACATTCCGCACACCTTTTCTTTGCACGACTCTGCTAATACCAATATCTGAGCTTTTCTATTTTCCTTTAGATTTTACATCAATCTATTGTGTTCAGTACAGATTAGAAGAACATCTTATTGAACTTTACCCTACGTTAACAAAGACATTATCCATTACTTCATGCATCTTTCATCACCTTAAACATATGTGAATAGTTGCTAGAGGTACTATCTTTTACTTAACTAAAATGTTGAAATGATCACAATATACGAACAACGTTCAGAGCCGAGACACTTTCATTTTATAGAGAAATGTCTGACGTGATTCAACACTTTTATTCGGTGACTAACTATTCAGAACTATTCATAGTATGTATTGAGAACTATGAGAACCATTCAGAACTGTTCATAGTATGTATTCAGAACTGCTCATAGTATGTATTGAGAACTATACTACATACTACAGTTTTGAAGTACATCAGAAAAACGCCATAAACCAGTAAAAATCAGACATTTTGTACTTGCACCGGAGGACACATTTTGATTTTCCTTTCATACGTAGCACTAACTTCAAAATAAATCTATTTACGTTGCGCTTCGCATTACGAGGTAAGAGAAACTGAACCCTCGCGGTGCTTCGTTTATATTCCATTAATGATGCCATATTCAAAAACTACCTAATTCAGCTTTTCCACAGAACTAAACAGAGAATGGTTAAACAAAAACGCCGAGGAGGGGAGGCAGCCAACTGAGAGTGACTCAAAAGCAACATCCCATATTCATCTAACTGCAGCGAGCAGCACTGAATAATTCTCATAATTCTCAATACATACCATGAGCAGTCCTGAATAGTTCTCCAAGTTCTCAATACATATCATGAATACTTCTCATAGTGTTCATAGTTCTCAATACATACTATGAATAGCGCAGAATAGTTGTCATAGTTCCCATTACATACCATGAATAGTTCCAAATGGCTCTCATAGTTCTCAACAGATACTATGCATAGTTCTGAATACTTCTCATAGTTTTGAATACATACTATGAATAGTTACGTATAGTTCTCGTAGTTTCCATTACATTCTGTGAATAGTTCTGAATAGTTTTCATCGTTCCCATTAAAAGAAAAGACAAATCTGTTTTTTTCTTTTTCTTTTTCGTTGCTCCTATTATATAAATGTATAATTGTAGTTGTGAATAGAGAGTAAAATAGTAAAAAGTATGACAACAACACCATTCGAATTTTTACCAAATGAATTAATTCATTATCTCATTAAATATTTGGACGATTGTGATATTTATTTTGCATTCAATCAACTCAATCAACGTTTCTATAATTTGGTATCAAATCATTGTAAATGGTATTCATTGAATTTTTTAAATAGGAATAAGAAAAAATTCCATCAGATATGTCATGAATTAATTCCAAATATTATCACATATGATCGTATTTTATCTCTTTCTTTATGCGATTATTATCCTTCATCATTCATATTTTCACATTTAACCATCAAATTTCATTATTTTTTAAACAATTTAAACTTGAACAATTTATAAATATTCGTACATTAAAATTATTTGAAATTGAAATTAAAAAAAAATTTTCCGTTCTTTTCCTTAACCAACTCCGTCCATTTTTTATGTGAATTTCTATTTCTGGTCTCATATTCAGATAACCTTAGTTGATGGGTGTCTGTGTCTAGGTTGTCGTCCAGTGAAATGCAGAATTGGTAAAGTATACAGGTAAGAAAAAATAGGGTTAAAAACTTTATATTTCTAATGGAGTAAAAAAATTAGGTATTAGATTTGTAAGGAAAAAAAAGGAGAAGCTTTGTGCGCGCGCGCGCTGTTTTGCTGTGCTTTACTTCTACTTTTTATTTGTCAAAGTTTCCTTCCTTTTTTTTTCGTTTTTTCGATTTTAGTTAAACTTTCATTTCTCTCATTTCTCATTTAATAAAATATTTCCTTTATTCTTTTTATTAGAGACCAATGTTTTGTAGTAATAACTTATTTCCGGCTTATTCTTATCCACCTCTAGTTCTCAATAAATCCACGTTGCCACCAGATGAGAAACTCTATTTACGTGAGAATCTGTATTCGTCGGAGTCGTGGACTGACGGGTTGCTGTTTGTGAACAATGAAGAGGATCAGCCGTTACAGGTAAGAGGGCGTGTCAGATTTGGTTAGCGATACTGAGAAGTGTAGGTTTGTCGCCTCTGGATGGAAAGCAGTGAAATCCATTATAGCAGAGAAAGAGAGTCATTTTGTGTATCAGACACGCAGAGCTAGGGGTTGCCAATCGAGTTATATTAGCAACACTGTCCATTAGCTGACGTCTAAAACTAGGCAGGACTGAGAAATTTCACTAGACGTTCCATAGTGAAAATCAGAGAATTTCTACTCGCGTTTCACTGCGGCCGAGTTTTCATCTGACGCTCAAAAGTGCGTTCTTTACTTTCAGAACGCGTTTCATTGGCCAAAAAAGGCATTCGAGATTGTTGACACTGATTCATAATCCAACAGAAAAAAAACTGATACGAAATTTTTTATTACGTTTGGATCAGTTAAGACCAAAAAAAACGCGTTCTCAAGGTAAAGAATTTGTTTTTCAAGCTGAAAATTCGGAATGGTTGAAAATTGAGCAAAAGTCCCTTTATTTTTCACTGTAAAGTAGAAACAATATTAGCAAACCTCTTGCAGTTTTGTCTTCTTTAGTAAAAATTTGAGAGTACTTATTACGGTTTTTAACGTGTGTTTTATTTACTCAGTGTGTGAACCCGATTTTAGCAAATTTTTAGGGTGCAAAATGCATTCAAACGGCCTTTTTCGGTATTTTTCAGAAAATTTATTGTAATGAAGCTCTTTTGTCTTTGAGAAGTACAACAGTACTCCTTTGGTACAACCGCGACTAAAAAAACGCGTAACGTGCTCTTTATGCGCTGTAAAGGTGCGTCAGGCGCTATTTTTGGGTTTTTGAAGTTCGAGTTTTGGATTTCAGAAAATGGGAAGAAATCACATAACAATCTCATCTTAGATTTTATATAACCGCGTCTTTGAAAAAAAGGTAATAAAATTATCGAAAGTTCGATTTTTCGGTCCTGACCTGACCAAAAAGATAGCTCGGTAATCTGTAATTGAGAAGCTCTCAATACGGAGCCGTTTTTATGAACTTAGATCGTTCAACAAAAAAATCCTCTGGAAATGTTTTTTCGTCATCACAGATCGGACAGATTCTACGGTATTTGACTGCTACATTTTCTTGTCTCTTTTCTTCTTTACCAGCCTATCATCGAACGTGCCCTCCACACCTACCTCTCTAACAACTACTCCCTCTCATCAATCATCTCCGAACCTTTTCGATGGACTGTCGGACCTATCTTTCTCCTCTTCATCATCCTACTCCTCTTCTGCGCATTCTTCTACCTATTTGCCTTCTGTCTAAGTGCAGTTCTACAGTCATACGCTCGATCGTCGTACCAACGACAGATTTACTTGGCTAAAGTTCGCTACGTTCTCTTCTTCCTCTTCTTTGCACTGAGCATTGCTCTCATCGTGCTAATCATTGTAAAAAGTGCACTTCTAAGAAATGGGCTGATGTTACCCATTTACCAAGGTGAACGGTGGTATACAAATTTCAAAAACTACTTGGATGAGAGTGCCAACCAGATTAGACGAGTTGAGGATGAGTTGAAAAATATGTATGGACATTTGAAGTTTGCAGTGTGGAATGGTACGCAGGAGATTGCAGTAAAGTTGGTTAATACGACAGTGGGTGGAGAAGGAAACAGGGCACAGGTCGAGAAGGGTGAGTCAAAACTACAAAAAAGCGTTCTCTGAAAAGAATTCAGGAAAATACGTATTTGAGTGCCCAAGGTAGTTAACGACGTTCAGAGTTGAGGTACATTTACCAGTTTATTAGGTACACACACGAAACAAATGCTGAAGCTGTTTTCCGAAACTTCGCAAATTTTGAGTGCGTGCCCGACAAAAACTCCCGTTTTTTTACAAGATAGATTTTTTCCTGGGATACTATGCAAGAAATTTCGTAATTCTGCAAACACGTTTTTCATAATTCAAAATATTTGAAAATGATGGATTTGGAGTTTGTAACTCTGCAAATTAATTTTATTTTAAGCGATTTTGTGCAAAAGATAAATTTTGTCGTATTTCCTGAGCAAAATCTTGATGAATCAATACAAGCTTCAGTATGTTCTTCTGCTACGAATATCTTTTTTTTGCACAAAATTATATTTCAGTAGTTTTTATGAAAAATCACCTACAATACGTCTTTTGGCTAATTTTTCTGAAATTTTTGTCAGAAAAATTGATATTGCAAAACAGTTTTCTGGAATTTGGGTTAAATTAAAATTCAGAATTTCACAAAATTTAATTTTCACCGAGTTTTTAGTGGCTTGAGTTATACAAAACTTTATCAATGCCCGCTTTCCCAAAGAATATAGCGTCGTTTTGCAAAAGTGCTTTTTGTTTTAATGAAGTTCGCTATGTCCTCTGCAAAAGCTTTCGAAAAAGTGAACTTTCGCTTAATCACACAGAGAAGTCGCCGGATTTTTCGAAAGTTCAATGAAGAGTATCTGTTATCGCAGAGCAGAAAATGACACTTATTCTAGCATAATTGCACAAATTTGAAGGCGTTTTGTAGAAAATCTCGTAGTTTTTTTCGGTTTTTGCGAAACTGTAATTCTGGTATTGATATATAAGAGAACAGTAGGACTTTTGGAACATTCTTTATGATTGATCAGTAAAATGGCAGTGCTGCAAGAGCATGTTACTTCATCTGAATTAAGAAAAACGGATGTTACAAAATGCCAATGAACCTTTCTTCTTCCAGACCTTCGTGCCTTCGTCTGCAGTTCTCACTTTCCCGTACCACAAACCTTTCTCGAAGACCAACAAAAGATGCACAGAAAACTTGAACACACTCGCTCCACAATCTTAAACCGTATCCTGCCCACAATCTCAACGCACATCTACGCTCCTCAATCCCTTCAACATATTGCAGTCCAAATTCAAATTCTCTTTATCATCTTCATCCTATTCCTAATTCTAATGTTCGTCCTTCTCCTCGTCGAACTTGCTCTCCTATACTTCGTCGACATCGTTCAAAAATATCGGAAAATGTTTGGTACAGCACCAGTTCTTCTTCTAAAGAAGACGCCAACGCCGCAGTAAGTCATGTTAGGTACAATGCTTTACCTTTCTACCATCGTTTTATATTCTGCTCATATAGCCCTCTTATCTAGCCCTAAATGACTGTCTTCATTATATGATTTAGTCCTACTCCAACGGGCGTCGACATCTTTCAAATAAGCACTGCTGAATCGCAACAGACGTCGGCCATTCACGGCGACACTTCAAAGTTACCAACGGGAGAAAGCAGGTCGTCGAAAGTGGGTATTGAGACGTTGGCTGTGGATTCAGCACTTGGATCAGGATCGACGGCTAAACAGGGAGATTTGTTGAGTGTGTCACAGCAGAATAGCGGGAGTGGGGGTAAGAGTAATGGGACGATGTCCAAAGTGGGTAGTTCAAGGAGTGGGACGGCAGGAGGCGAACAGATGGAGGCGGATGTAGATAAGCCTAAGAGGTAAGGAAGTATAAAAATAGTGGTTTTTGATATCGTTGTAGTCCATAAAGTAGTCATAGGGTGTTTTCCATAGAACCTTTCTGATAAGGAGAGCGAAAACTCTTGTACTCTTGCGGACAGAAAAATTGTCTAAAACTGGAGGTTCAGGCCGTGATTTTCCGAAATTTTGAAACATACTGAGTTTTGAACAGACTTTCACGGAGATTTGGCAAATTAGCATGGGTTTTGATTTTGAATGCAAAAACTACCAAGGTCGAAATTACTCTGGCGAAGATGATCGTGAATTGAGTGTTGTTTTTTTGTGAAACTCGGCAAAAAGCCGATATTTTCGGGAAAGAAGCTGCATATTTTTGCACATCTCTGCAGAAAAGCCTATTTGTATCATGATTTCATAAAATTCAGGATTTGGTTAAATGCTACAAATTCGCACTCCTGACAATTCTCCTGACCGTCTATGTTAGACTTTTCTCAAAATAGTTCTTCGCGAAAAAGTTTTCACTGCCGACAAATTCAACCTGGCAAGTAATTATCACGGACAGTTTAACTTTTTCTCAGCGCATTTCTGCACTTGAAAAAACAAACTGTGGAAAAAATAGAATAACGAACACAGTGAAATGTGTTTTTTAACTTTGAGTCTGCTTAAGAGTTTTTTTCAGCATTTGTCGAGGGAAACGAGGGTTCTGGTCCTCAAAAAATATTAAAAGAAACTGTCAAACCGAGCCAAACCCAAGAATTGCGATTCACCGTGTTCTCTTTGCGGTTTTTTCACAGGGAGAATCGAAAACGAAATATCGTAAACGCATTACACTCCAAACCTGATAAAGTTGTCGATTATCTACAAACCACATCCTTATACAAATGATTCTGAGAAAAGTTTTTGGTTAAGCAATTGCCTTTCGCGGTTTTGAAAAGTTTAAAACCCGTTTTTGTTGAACAATACCCTTTTTGTTACAAAAACATAAAACTTGAACCGAAATTAAGCTAAAACACCATAGCTAAAAGTCTGTTTGAGCCTTCAAGGCAAAAAACGTTTTCGGAAAAATTCTTGGTCGGCGAAATGGCACTTATGGTTTACAAGCCACTACATAAGTCTAGTTCTGTTAAAGTTATGTCAACTTGCTTCACAAAGCCTCGAAAATCGACTGAGAATGAGCAATGCCGTTTTCAAGAAAGAGAAAAAAGTCTCAGAACACTATGGCGCTGTTATTCCTGCCCGGGATAGCACTTACAAGATTTGTCCTCCTTTTATATCTCTCTTTCCAGCGACAGTCCTGAACCTAACCTTACCCTCGATCTCAACACCTCTGCTTTTGCCGGCGCTGGCAACGTAGGCGGAACCATCCACGGGAATCGACAACAAGGACAATGACGAGTTGTTTCAACTCATCGACACGGACGCAACGTTACACCACCTCCAGTCATCATCGGAACGATTTTGGAAGGTCATGGACTTGGAAGTCCTGACACAACGATGATAAGAGGATTCGATGGGTCAACACACTATCAATTCTATCAAGGTTTGGCGGGTACAGGTCAAATAGCATTACTTCCACCACCTCCACCAGGGAGTCGAAGAAGTACGCATGGTGGTGATAGGGCGAGTGAAGAGGAATTTGCGGTGGAAGTTAGAAATTTGATTAGGATAAGAAAGCTGATTGTGAAGTATTTGAGAATTGCTTTGGGATGTTTCGTTGGTTTCTCGTTGGTGTTGGTTAGTATTGCAGGGTATTTATATCAGAAAGATCGAGCTTTGCATGGTGAGTAGGAGTGGTTATGCTAATGTTTTCTTTATGACATCGCACAGGCGGAGCTTGGTTGACGTCTTTTTTGTTATTTGAATAGGAAACCTCAGGCGATTCCTGCAATTTTACTGCAGTCAGATTCACTAAAGCATTCATGTTAAATGTTAAATGAAAGAAACATACCATTCATTTATTATTTTGAGAATTTCATTCGTTGCTGAAAGCACACCTCTTTCGAGATTTTTTGATCGAATGTAACAGGTTTCTGTGTTTTAGACACAAACTCCTTGTTTTTTTATATGCAAATCACGAAACGAAAACCCTCAGCGAACTTGAGGTATTAAAAAGTAAGGCGAAATTTTTAGTAGTTTCGATGCACAATCATCTCGGTGATTTTGTTGGCAGCACTCGGTCATAGTTTCTAGAGAGGTTCGATCTTTGCGATTTTTGTATCAAAGAGATGGCTTGGAATGTTTCAGAAAAAGAAAAGTAGAAAACCCTGCTGAATTTGATTTTCTCGGAACGTGGTTCTTGTGAACTCGTTTCGATTGCTTCGGATAAAAGCTGATCTGCTACAAAAAAAGAGTGCGAACTTAGTTCCTAGAAAAAGTTCTGGCAAATGCGCCAACCGTTTTATTTTTGGGTCTGAAACCGTGACTGAAACGCATTTCCATATTCCAACGTTTCTGCATAATAATTGTAGCGTTTCACAGATCTGTTTTAAAAACTCGTCCAGATCCTTTCAATTAGTAAGTGTACAGCCTTTTAATCGATGTAATCAAATCGCGTTTTGAGGTTGCCTGGAGGGTTTCTTTAAACTCCGATAAGTTAAAAAACTCTAATGCAGGAGTTTCTCGAAATTTTTGAGTGCACGTTAAATTTAGCATCAAAAACTAATCGCACAGCCAGATCTTCGGATTAATGCTTGCATGTCTTGTGTGAGTACGGGCATATGACCTCAATGATGGGTTTTGTGATTTTTGACTTTCCTCCGCAGATACCTTAAAATTTTTATTTTCAGTTTTTATCAATAGTTTTGGGAGCTCGAGGTCGATTCATTTTTACTGTGAATGTACCGCATCTCCATCTGTTGCTTTTTTATCTACAAACTTCCAGGCATCTGCCACAAACTCGACACCGACCCTCACCTCAACGAGAAACTCGAGACCTCACTCATAATCCTCATGAACAACCTCACTTCCTCCACAGTGGACAACCAAACTCTTGCACACATTCTCAACCGATGTGTTTCCAGCCATCGACGACACCAAGAAGGTAGCTATTTACACAACATCCTCGCTCACGAACTCGACCATCTCTATGACACCACAATCCAACCTCTCTACCAAAAATCGATCCATCCAAACCTCCAGAAGAGCTGTGGCACACACTGCGGTCAGTCAGAACTCAAACAAGTCTCGTTAAGGCCGGCCTACGACAAATTTCTTCTCGATCACTTCATACAAAACTTCCCGTACACCTGTTGGATTCCTACTCTCTACCTGAACCTGTTGAAACACGTCTTCTGTCAACGTATCAAAGGGCGTCTCAGTGGATTGTGGATGTACCTCTTGCTTCTCTTTTGGTCGTCTCTAACAACGACGTTGTTGGTTCTTCTCCTAAATCAACAACGGAATCGAATTTCAATGAAACAGGTTTTTAATATTGGAAATAAACCGAAGCAACATGAGCCACAACGTTGAGGTCAAATTGTGCTTTTCATGTGTTTTTGTGGAGAATGGCACACTAAATTTGAATAAAGAAATTGTTAAAAGTTCGACCTTGAGAAGAAGCAGGTGTTATGGGTTCTCAGATCAAAGACTAATTTTTTTTGTGAAACTCTCTCGTTAGGTCTACGCTAACAAGCAGTTATAAGAAAGAGAAGAAGCTTTTTATCGAAGGGCTGAGGAAGTCTATATATTGGTAAACACATAATGGAAAAGAAAAGCTTGCTTGTCTGCTTCTGAAACAAAATTTCAGTAATTTAGGTGCCAGTTTCTCAAATTCGCTTGTTTTTGTACTGCAGATCAGCCGAGTTAGTCAGAACAACTATCTCTCACTCGCAGTTATTTGTAACTGCACAACAGAATAATAAATTTTCTTTTCTAAAATTTTTTTTAATTAAAGTACTATAGTAAACAAAAACTTTCTCTGACGTTGTTATTTTGTATTTTCTTTTTTCGAGAGAATCCATGAAAATGTAATTTTAAAAGAAAACACAGATCGAAACTGCGTAGATTAAATTGGATGAGTAGCAATGTTGAAAGAGAGAGAGCCCTCTTTTCATCTTTCTCCTTGATGGTAAAGACAAGCTGTACTTTTGAGGTTGCTACACAGAGAAGCGCGAATAATGCTTCTGTTTTCGTGTTATTTGTTATTCCTGAATTTCGTCAAAAGCATTTTCTCTTCTACTCGTTTGAGCTTGGCTTGATAAGAATGTTAGATTTTCTTGTGGCTACATTTTGCCATCTTGTTTAGCCGTGTTTTGAGCTATCGATTTAGCTGTCGATGTTTGGATAGATTGTGCGATCTAACAGCTCACCTGTTCTGAGATTCAGCTAGACATTTATTTCAATGTCAAAATGCATTCACGTTTATCGTTTTACGGAGGTGCATTCGACGTGAAGGCAGCTACTAGAGGTAGATATATTTACATTCCACTGTTAATTAATTCTGTTTTCCAACCACCACGTTTCATATTTTTTAGAATAAGCAGCTAATTAAATTCTACAAACCACCATGGCTTCTATATATCTCTCGTCGAGTGCGCAACAGCAGTTAGCCCGTATCTCCGACATTCAGTCTGAACCACGTCGTACCCTAACGCCGATTCAAGGTTATCAAAATCTACCCTTGGTCACACTCGAGAAATCTATTGAACCCCTGACCGACCTCATCGAAGATATTGAGGCAATGGCTTACAATGCTGTGCAGCAAACGCAAGAACTCTCTGCCATACCAGATGGTTTCACTGTGAATGAATCCGCCAGCCTTCGTCTCTACTCGATGGAATGGAAACCGGGAAGTCTGTACACCATTCTCAACCGCATTCTCCGTTCAGAAGACCGAGAACTACAGGAATCATTCTTCTACTACCTGAAGTTATTCTTAACAGCACTTTGGAAACTTCCACCAACCGGGCGTATCCACGTTCAACGCGGTATCAAACTTGACTTAAGCGAAGAATATCCTGAGGGCAAGACTTTCACGTGGTGGGGTTGCTCGAGCACTACGCAGTCTATTAAAATGCTCGAATCAGAAAAATTTCTTGGAAAAGGTGGAATTCGAACACTGTTGAACATTGATTGTAGTTCAGGAAAAATCATCAAATATCATTCGGCCTATACCCACTGAAAAAAATAATCAAAATTCATGCAGGATCCCGCGGGTTATCGGTATTAAAATATCTGGCGATGTTTCTTACCTTTACGCAGGATTTTAATACTGCCAGCGCTGACAGAACCCTGCATAGTTTATGTAGAGTCAGCATGGAAAAAATCCTGCGTAGAGGTAAGAAACGTCGCGAAACTTTTTGACTTATTCAATCCACAAGTGTTTTCCTACGAGATCTGGCAGAATTTTGTTGGTTGAAAGAAAAAGGATTTTGTTCTCCATGTCTATCCTGCGGTATGCAGCAATCTTTTCTCACCAATGTCTGTCAGGATGACCGTAGAGGAAGTTGTCTCTATTTTACTTTTTGGGAAAGTTAAGTACTTTTTTCTTATAAAGTTATAAAAATATTTTCTCGTGTTCAATAAACTTCTAGAAAACGTATACCTTAACATTTTGACTTTAACACGCATTTTCATGTATACAAAATCAGACTATTAAAAGATAGTTGAAAAGATCTTTTTTATGTCAGGAATATTCTATTTTTTTCCATCAATAAGACATTAAAGTCATTAGAATGATCATGCTACTGTAAATAAAAGATGTATAGCAAAGCAGAGATATCACACTATTCTAAATTTCTTCAGCTTTGGATGATATTTTCTCGTTTCGTCTCCTTTATTTTCTAGCATTCTATTCATTTTTTTCTATCAACAGTGTACTAATTAATATTAATATAAGTCATTAAGATAACGTAAGAAACTGATACATGGCTGATAATATTCATACGTTGATACGTATCAATATGGACTAGTTCGTTTTTCTAAACCTGGATCAATAGCTATTTAATTTTAACGAAGTCATTTTGTCTACTCCATGATAGAATTTAACTGTTTAATGGAAAAGCTTTTGCAAAGAAACAATACTCATGAATGAAACAATGGCAAGGATCTGACGAAACGAGAGGCTGAAAGTTTACAACAATTGTGATAATAAATTGAAGGAGTATTTTACACGATATGAAAATGCTACTTTGTCTGGAACTGAACTTGCAATTAAATGTGGCAAATGTGTTAATACTTTAAAATTACCTGTTTCATTGTAACTCGTAAATAAAATAATAAATATAACTTATAAAGTCATCTATCAGTTTCTTACATTATCTTAATGAATTATACTAATATTGATTAGTTGATAGAAAAAAAATGAATAGTTATAAAATGAGTAGAATGCTAGAACATAAACGGAACGAAACAGGTATGGGACGAAATGAGAGTAATCCCTTTGAATACTCTGTTGAATGGTATATAATTTAAAAACTTCGGTAAAACATTGGTAAGTCATAGTTAAAAGTATTAATGTATACATTTCCGGAAGTTTATTCGACACGAGAAAAGCTTGTATGACTTTACAAGAAAAGATGCAGAAGTACTTAACTTGCCAACAATAAAAAATACAGACAAGTTCACCCTGCACAGACATTGATGAGAAAAGATTGTAGAATGCCGCAAGATAGACATGACGGACAAACTCCACAAGCTACAAGTTTTTGTGATCATGAAAAAATCCTACCGACCTTGCAGGGTTTGCGTATTGAGATATCTTGTGTATTACAAGTGATAACAGAAAGGAAAAAATTCCGCAGGCTATGCAAAGTGAAGCATCTGCGAGATATATTGCCTGAACGCATGTAAAAGTTCCTGCATGGTGTGCCTAGAGAAGAATCCTCCAGGATCCTGCAGAAAAGAAACTTGAAAAGTGAGCGTGTTAAAGAATCCTGCTCAATTATACTCACCAACTTGCAGGAA
>CAJNOQ010006968.1:0-12897 GCA_905250885.1 Didymodactylos carnosus
ACACGTCAGAAAATTCTGGGCAAAAATACGTCGATTTTCTTTTTCGATGTTCTATCTCTGCTATAAATTTGAGCTCAATCGGACATGTACTCCGCATTTGGCAACAAGGTGAAAAAAGAGGGGGGGGTACCCTTAAGCAACCCATAAATCATTTTTTTTGCCACTATCAACACCATTGAAGTATTTATACAACATCAGTATTCCTTATTTAGTATAGAAAAATATGTCACAACAATATCTTCTGAAGTGTTTAAGGTTTCAACTATAATAGGTGATTCACTCCAAAAAAAAAATCATATCGAGTAATCACACGAATAACGTTTTTATAACATACTATTTGATCAGGTCAAATATAGGTCTTCTTCTGTCGAAAAGTGAATCATAATACTATAGTTCGAGAAATGTTTCAAATCCCACGTGCTGTCTGATACACATCAATACAGTCGCTACCACTGACCAAAGCACATATCCTTCTCCTAACTTAATTCCTGCATGGCTTATATGGCGAATTTGTGCCAGTTCCTTCCCAACTGCTTCTCTTCCCAAGTAATTATTCCATTCGGGAAGTTGGGCGAGAACAGCTGAGAGAGCAAACCAGTGTAGGGCAGATATTTCATCATTTGGGGTGAACGAACGAGTCAATAGATCTGCATGTTCATTGGTTAAATGTAATGGATAAATAACGCTTGCATCTACAAACAAGAAGCGTGTGAGACGTGATCGCAAATTGGATGTAATTTCTTTTTCATGTGTAACACTATCCAAAGCTCTTTCGGCCACCTGTTTCTGCAATTCGCCTTTTTCACGCGGATATGACGATGGTAGAGTTAACAATGCACGTCGTTCTACCGTTGTTGGGATTTCATGATGTTTTTCTTTGACCAATTTTGTTACAAATAGGATCAAGATTTCACCTTCTCGCTGAGTGTAGATCAGCAAATTAATCATCGTACATCCCGTTGGATTATGTTCTAACGATAGGTTATTTATTTGATCACGAAGATATCGCTGATATATACCGTTTGAACTGTAGTAGATGCCTAATTTTCCATGTAACTCGCCACGTCTCGCATGACAATCGTCTAATTCATGTTGTCCTCTACATGATTTTAGCCAATAACAAGCATAACGTGGGTTAACAGCGTTACTGGTAGTAGTACTACTAATGCCACTATCCGAATAACTGCTCCTTCTACTACCACGGGCTGACGCCATTAGAGAAAAATTCTCTGTTTCGCATGCTTATATAGGCTATAACCTTGAAAATGTTAGATTTTCATTTTATTTCTCTTGTTCGTTCTGTGTTTACTTGTTTTTCCGCAGGTAACAGAAAAAAAAGTTTTTTGTTTCTTCCAAAATCATTTATTACTTTTTCGATTTGTCATTTTATTTCATCATTCTAAAGAAAGAGGCATAAAAATTGATAGAACAGCAAGAGAACGAAAGAAAAAGGAGAATTTTCACATAATGTTGCTATCCGCCAAAAAGATATTCTCTAATGACGGCATTACAAAGACAAGACTGACACATTTTCATTTTTTGTGCTGTTTGTCTAAGAAAAAATTTAGAGAAGTTAAATATATTCGCAGAACAAAAATTATCCTGAAATTTAAATGTGAACGAGAGAACATCACTGCTATAAAGGTAACATATTACTCGCAATTCTTTCGAATTTAACGAAAAAAGAAAACAAAACAAAAAACAGCGAACGAATAACGACAGATAATTTTTATTTAAGTAAAAAACTGCATATTAATAGCTTAATAGACAAAAAAATGTGTCATACTTCTACACTCTGAAATAAAAAGAGTATTCTCGAAAATTTACAAATGGTTTTCAAAAATGTTACTATATAAAACTCTTTTGAGTTTTCGAGACTACCTTTCGAGTGGGTTTTCGAACCGTCGAAAATGCTTTTCCTGTTCGCATATCTTTTTCTTGTTCAACTGAATTTTGCCCTCGAATACCCTTCAAAAGGATTTTCGAAAAAAAAAATAGGGTCATCTTCCACGGGAACACCTCGCCAGCGATGACGCTGAAGCGAAGTCTCGAATACCCAAAAGCGTTTCATATAGTAACATTTCCGAAAACCCTTGAAAAAGGTTTTCGTGCGTTCTAATACTCTCTAAAAAACCGTTGAGAGTTCAAAGCATGAACGTTTAACCACTGGTCTTTCCATCGTAGGTGATTTTCCTGTTTATTGTCCTGCTCTTCCAGACAAGTGCCAGCTATCATGAAAAGAATAGATCTGAATTTTTTCCAGAAAGTAGTTGGCCAAAACTGTGCTAGTAAATCTCGTTAAATGCAGCGTTCTGATGCATAAAATCATGTGATTTTTTTCTGTTCTTCTTTCTTGTTACATTTTTCGTTACTTTCTGCATTCGATATATTTAAGAAGCATCATTGCTTGTTTCTTGAGTTATTGATTATCGATAATAGTAACGGGTGTTACAAAAAGAATGGCGTAGTTTTTATTGTATCCTTTGCACTCACAGAGCCCATCTTATTACCAAAAGACTCCCCTCTCATTTCTCCGCAAAATAGTGTATAGAAGATGATCCTAAGATTTGAGACCTACCTTGATTGAAAAAAAACCGAAATATCCTGAAACTTGAAAAAATTCAACTCTGAGAAGTATATTTCGTCAGTATGGAGTTGAACGTTTGTGTTGTATCCAGAGCAAGTAGGGCAAAATGTAGCCTTTAAAATTCTCTACCGATTAGCTGTAATGTGGATTTTCTATCGTTATTTCTGTGTTTTCAGTTTCTTGCAAAAGCTTTTTCTGACCGTTTTTACAGCTTTTTAACCTACATTTTGGGGCTATTTGTAAAATGAACAATGCTCAGCCAAAACTGATCCAATCAGGCTTATTCTTGCATCATTTTGAAGACAAATGTTTAATCTACACGACTCACGTGCGAAACGCTTGCTGTCACTTTCCTGAACAATGAAGATGCTGAAACTAGTGCATTTTGTTCAGTAATGGCTATCAGTTATTACTTAGTCATTTTTACCACATCAGACCGATGGGAACTAAATGAGTCTTGTGCAATCTGAAAGAGGACATCTAAACGTCCTAAGAAATGACGTGCTATCTTCTTCCTATCATATTTAGAATGACGTCAAAATTATCGTCGGAAAAAATTTAACTTTTTCTAGGACATTTAGATGTTTGTTCAATTAAGACAGCATCTCAAACCTTAATATCATCTTCTATACACCATTTTGTAAAGAAATGAGTGGGAAATCTTTCGGTAATAAGATGAGGTCTATGAGTGCAAATGAAGGGGCGAGAAACTGAAAGTAAAACTACGCTATTCTTTCTGTAGCACCAGTTAGTATTGTTGAAGAAGATAATAAGCAGTTTAGAGTAGAATAGGAAGATATTTTGATAAAACGGTCATCAAATGTGAACCATTCCAGCTTAGATCGATCTAACAATTAACTTAATTTTTGTAATTAATTTTTTTCTCTAAGGTTCTTATCTGTTTCGACATAACTAATATGAAAGTTATCGAAACGTATCAAAGGCGAAATAATCTCATAAAGAGTCGAGTATCGTTACCATTTACTGTTTGATGTTACAGCTGATATCGATGAAATTTAAAATCATCCATTTTCTCCTCCGCGTAGTATTTATATCTTTTGGCAATCAGTAGATAATTACGTGATCAATTATTGAAAGGTCAAGACTGATAGTAAAATGCTCACAAGACTTTTGAATAAGTCTCTCTCTATCCTATTGTTTTCATTCTCGCTGAAAATTATTTTTTCTTTCCTACGAAGAAAATATATTCCCTCTCTACAGAAATAAAATATTGCTTTCTCTTTTATTCTTTGTGATTTCATTCTCCATTAGGTACGATTCAACAATAAGTTGATGAGACAATAAGTTATCAAAGAATGGCGTATAATGACTGATAATAGAAATGCCGACTGTTCATCAGTAACACACTATATCAAGACAAAATTCTTTCCCTTCCTTTTCACAAATTTTCAAGTGTTAAGTACAGTAGTGTTCTATATTTTTCACTGAAAATGACTCTATGAAGAGTTCAAACGTCATATCTTTTTTAATTAAATAAATTTAAATCCAATATATGGCTGCTGTAAATTTAAAAAAAGTTAAAGAGGTTCCAAAAGATTCATTACAAGACCCGGGTCTTCTATTCTGAATTTCACATCGTTCCCGTAGAAGGGTCTTCTATTATAGGAGGGTCTTCTAATATGGGAGAGTCGTCTATTATGAGAGAGTCGAAAGAGTTTTCAATCTAATGTTGTGTACACTACGGTATCATCGAAGTTTCTCGGACTAGAATCTTTGGAATACCAACATCTCAGAAAAGCAAGTTTCTGAATGCACACAAGAACTTATTTGCGAGTAACATCATCATATAGATGAAACATTTCTGAATAAAACGAGATTTCGCCGAGCTCTCCAAGACATTTTTTCATGAAACAGTATTCAGTTTACGAAGGACCATATAATATTAAAATCAATCTGAAAACCTGTAAGATATGGCCTCAGAGCCTTTCGTAAACTGAATACTGTTTCATGAAAAAATATCTTAGCGAACTCGGCGAAGTCCAGCTTTGTTTATCGTGATCGTAATAAACGTGAACCGTTCTGTGTTTGTCCCCCGAAGCAATTTGGTTTTACATGTCATTTAAAACATGACTTATGTGATCAATAAGATCGATGTAAAAATAGTGGTAGATGCTCAACTATATGCGATTCTAATGATATATTAAATTATAGATATTTGTTTGCAAGAATATACTGTGGTCCAAATTATGAATTTGAACAAGCAGGTGAGTGGGCATGATGGATTGAAAGAACTATAACTAAAGAAACTTGTCATACACCAGATCTGAACGTACAATAACGAACAGCACGAATAAGAGCCGATCGCAACCATGGCTATATGCTACTTTTGCATGACCGATCACATATGGTAACGTACAGCTAATAGACCATCACAATCAGAGAGTATACCATTACCATCTATGTCATTAATCAAAAAATCAGCTTGCTGATCAGTTAATTCATCATTGCTTCGTCAGTTAGTTGATTATCGTCTACTGCTATATCATTCGCTTGTTCCTTATCTTATTGTTCGCCTTGCGCGCAGAATTAATAAGAAACTAAATATCAATAACAAAATTTTGACTACTATATACCAGCTGTTTTAATAGCATCATTTGTTTGTTTTTTTGACGGATGGTGTTTAAGTGTATGTCGAAAAATATTTGTATATAAATGAGTGTGACAACGAAGGTGGATCATTCCTGGGCTAGAAAAATCAAGTCATCATGTAAAGAGCATCACATTTCTACTAGTTCAAGGTATACAGATTGAAAACAGTGCAAAAAAAATGACAATAATTTCTCTTTGATAAGAGAGTTAACTCGCGATCGTTTTTTAGATGCATATTTAAATGCTGCTTCGTTATCGCTTATCATCACACTTTTTTTCCATTAATGCAGACTGATCTAACGGCCACCTGTCCCACAGCTGCCGCTAAGGGATACCGTCAAATTGTTCATCGCTTTAATCGCTTTCTATATTTGATAGATTTATTCACAGAAACGAAAAAAGAAAAGTAAGAAACGATAGAGAGTGAACCAGAGATATTTTTTTTCCTAAAATGGAAGAAGAGAACGGAAAAGAACGATATGATGTTGATATATGAGATATATGATAGATATTGCTTCTGAGTTTGAAATTTTTTTCTTTTGATCCAAATGTTCACTGCACTCACTATGAAATTACTCTATATTCTGTGAACTTAAAACTAACTAGAATGTACATCTCTCCGTTTTCTATGTCAGTCTGAAGTACACAAGATATACTATACGCCGAGCCATTTTTTAGAAAAGGGTACAGTCTACTTTATGAGATACAGGGCTGTCAATAACGGAGCTGAATATGAGACATAGATGTACTTTCTCTGCCAATTAACAAGCGAAATCATTTGTTAAGGAGTTCTTGGCTGGCATGACTTTGCGGCTTTCTCTTCGGGTTATGGTAGTCTTAATTCTGCATCGTTTATGTCCTCTGAGTTATGTAAACGTAACATAATCGGGCTAATCAGAGGCACTTTTAAACACATCACGATATGATGCTGATATATGAGATATACGCTAAATATTTATTGACATATAAGAGTCAGAATAAGATAGTGAAAAAACAATGTTTTTTGTTTTAATCAAATATATATCTGCAATTAACGTCTGACGAATACAAAAACTATAGCAAATAGCAGCAATACACAAAACAGATTGAGAAACACATGAGTTTATACATGCAATTTATTCTCAAAACAAAAAATATTATCGTTGTTTGTTCTTACTGGATTTTTTATTACTTTTTAACAATCTCTGCCTTTAGCGCAAATCTGATGCGAAATGAGAACAGTTTCTGTATGTTGAATAACGTGGTGTATATAGAGCTAATAGATGACTGTTTATTGTTCGAAATGTTTCCACATCAAATGGTCTAGTGCCTTTAATTTTACCATCTACTGAACATTGTTCTATTTCATCTTCATTATATACTGAAAATACCAGCATTTGAATAATATGTAATAAATCACCATCATTATTTGATGAATCAGCAATTTGTTTCGCACTTAAATACTTATTTTCATCAATTGTGAATATATTTTGTGGGTTGTTTGGATCAATTAAATTTACACACTATACAAATAAACAGATTATCGCTAAAACTCAAATGTCTGTCAAACATAACTAATACTCACGTTAAAATCGTTACGATTTGAGCAGGAGACGAACTTGAACATGGGGGCGACGGCAGACAATTGTTAAATGTTGACTAAAAGGAAAAAACAGCTCACATAAAAAATTGAGATTTTCAAGTACAGTTAATCGTTCATTGTTAGATGTTGTAGATGAAAATGATGGATTTGTATCAGAATAATTTGTTGCGGTTATTATTTCATTATCTAATGTAGTACGAACTGTATCCGTTGAATTTGGAAAAGCATTTGTTAAAACTGGATCAGCGAACGTTAATGATGATAAATAATTATCTACAGATGTGAGAACCGACTTTGATGTATCCACTGCTTTGTTGTAATTAGATGTTACTTCATCAATTTCTTCATTGTCATCAGTATCCTATGAAACGTGAAGATTAGAGAAAAGAATGAGGCATTTCATAAATTTATAAAAACATTTTTGACAAGCCAAAAAAATTTAAACTAATTAACAATAGTTGTGTGACGTTTAGGGTTTGGTTTCCAATTGAAAACGAACTACCGCATAAGAATTTTACATTTCCTTATTTTTCTAATTAACTTACATGAAAATCATAAATATTTTTCCATAATTGAAGATTTATACGGAGCTGGTGCAAAATCCGTCTAAAAAAATCTAATAATCAATAAATATAAAATAATAAATAAACTAATTATTTTTTTGGACTAGATAATTACCACAATCCAACTAAAATACACTTACCTGTGTTTCGGCATTCTTTTTTCTTCGACTGTTTATCGATAGAAACATATCTGCTAAAACATTCATCTTTTCAACACATTGCCGGTTACTTGTTTCAATCGAAGCAACTTTCTTCCCCCTTCTTCAACTGTCGCCGTTAATGTTTTCAAATTTCTTTGTACTAGTTCAACTGCTGCAAATATATCTTGAACAAACGTTAAAATTTGATCTTGATGTCCAAGGGCATCAGCTAATGCTTGATATTCATTATTTTCTTTTATTAATATACTTTTGGATTGAGTTCTTTGATCTGTTGATATTCTATTTGATTTTGTTACTTCAATTCGTGGAATGTGTCGTTGTAATTCTTCTATCTGATCAGCTGTAGTTTTTATTTCTCCTTTGTAATGTTTATTTCCAAATTTAACTTGTACAACATCACCAATTGTGTACGTTGGTCTATCATCGATAATATCATCCCATGTCAAATTATCGCAGTATGTTGACTGTAAAGGAAAGGGTCTTATCGAGTTAAAATGCCTGTATGTATGTTTGTATGTCCGCAGACTAGATACTAGCGACAGACAAACTAGTACAGCAAAAGTTGATTGGTTGATAGTGATATAGAGTAGGTAGTCGACTATGGAGAATCAGAAAATGAGTATGGGCGACCTCTACGGTGATTCCTGTTGGTCGAAAATGTCATTTCCACATGAATGGATGAAAATGATACGTAGTAGGTAGTTCACTATGGGGAATCAGAAAATGAGTATGAGCGACCTCTACGGTGATTCCTATTGGTCCAAAATATCATTTCTTTATTGATATTTCTTTAAATATCAATGTAACTAAGGACTTACTTTGTAAGTATTCAAACCGATTGCTTTTATCCATCCACTGTATGGCTTCTTTTATGTAAGAATCACTTGTTAACATTGATGGTGTATCCACAGAATCAAATGATTGTAATAACTCAAGAAACTCGACATCATCTGCATCACTTACTCTAAGTTTTCTTTGTGGGACAAAATTTAAATCAATGTCACCGTCGCTTTCACCTTGTTCCAGTATTTGTAGTAAATGTGCACCACGATTTTCTTTGCATTCATGCAATAGTTCAATATTATCGATGATTGTTTGTGCTGAATCCGAAAAGCTATCTTCGTATAATCGAAATGCGTCATCCCATGTTTGATTAACAGAACATAAATCTTCAACTTTTCTCCATGGTTTGAATAAGGTTAATATAGAACGGCAATACCGTTCTCTCGTCTCTTCTCTACTCTGTCTCGGTATTTGTGGTCCAACAAATACTGGAACTGGAACATTCTTTGCTCGTTTCATTAATAAATGTGGTAAATGTAGCGGATGATCACTTGTAAACGTCAGTCGTTCGCTTCGTGGACGTCCTCTCCCAGCGCCAGGCGGTGATTCTTGGTGGGCTTGTTTTGAATATTCCCTGTGTTTGGATTTCATACGTTCTCGATAGTATTCACTAACAAAGTCGTAAAGACAAACATTTTCAATCGTAATCGGCCGATATTGATAATCGATTCGTGTATTTGCTAGTGCAAACGTAGTTCTATCATTTGTGCGCTCAAGGATAAATTGTTCTTCTTCCTTTTCAATACCAACTTTATTTCCAGCATCATCAATTTCTACAATTGCTGGCTCTAAACAGAGACAGAGAGAGAGTTACAGAAACTGGACCAAGCAAAAAGCTTTCTTAAAATAACTACTTACCTTCATCAGTATCAGTTGTAGCCAGTTGTAAATTATTCTTGGATTTAAGTTCATCTAGACATAATTGTAGATGAGATTAAATGTCAATCAGAAACAACTTAAACGAATTTTTCGTTTGTATAGTGATCCGGCCATCCGATGAGGTATGAAGCCACCTGTGGACCCGATAATTCTTGCTGACTAGCGATGATATTATAACATCGAAGAACCAAACGCCGCGATCTTTCTTGAACGTCTGTTGTTCTAATATCGCTATTTTCGATCGATTCCAGGCCTTTTAACATCAATGAATAGATGTCATAAAATGATAAGGTTGATTTTGTTACGTAGTCTGTTATATAGTATACTAGAGCTTTAGCATCTGATGCTGACTATATATACTTGATATCCATATTACATCGAATTGCTGTCATGAGCCATTCATTAAAATTGTTAATCCACGGATGGTTTCGTCTCATTTCTATCACACCTGTGTCAACATTAATGTTTGACTGTTTAATAATTTTCTTTGGCATTCTCATTCGACATTCCTCCAACTTTGAATACTTCCAGCATCTATCGGTATGTTTGTGAATGTTACCTTCTTCGACCAGTTTCACAGTATCTTTCTCCAATAACTCTCGCAATTTGGAGCAGATGGATTTGGTGTTAATAAACAAGCTAGGCTTAGTTTAGCCAGAAATTATACAAGCAGAAATGAAGTAACTATGTTTTCGAGTGCGATGAAATATTCATTTACCTAATTTTTTATTTCTTGTTAATATTTTCTTGGCAGAATCTGAAAGGTTGTCATGATCCTTTTCTTGTATAGGCTTTAAATTAACAAAGCAATTGAACTGTTCGGGTTGCGTAGGGTCGATTGGGAAATTTCCGACCATCTATTTATAAACGAAGGATATGTAGAAGCAGCACGAAATGATAAGTAAGAGAGCGCCGTTTGTTGGTGAATACTCACTTTGAAACTGGTCAAGATCTTCTTTAATAATATCTTCTAAATATTCAATTAAATTCTTTCTGAATTCTTTATCTTTAATCATTTGTTTCACGTCTGCTGGCGCATACTCGTGATCCAACCATATCAACATATGTAAGTGTAAAGAATCACGACCAGAACTTTCAACTGTACCATAATAAGATTTTGTTGAACCAAGTACACCTTCACCGCTAATCATAGTGTCAATGACTGTTTGAATTAAATGATTAAAAAATTTGGCCGTTGCTGCAGGATGTGATGCAATAAGTTGTGCTCGTTTTCGAACAGTTAATAGGAAATTATTCGATAGTATTTCATCAATATCCATGTTAACACCAGTAAAATACATAGCCATAGGACTGTGTATATCAGCTGGATTTATTGTTATAAATATACTTGGTAGACCTAGTTTGTATATTAACAAATGTATTTCGATTCTTAATTCAGCACGGGAGTGATCTGAACCCATAACATGACCATCAACAGCTTTGACTTGTTTTAGTAGTATGTCCAAACGTGAATCAGCTTTTGAGGAATAGGTTTTACTTACGATTCTTGTTAATGCCACTCGTAGATCTTTGGTTGTTAATGACTGAATCTGGCTTGCATAATCTTTAAAATATGACCTTGATACAATTAGCCGCGCTTGTTGACATGCATCTCGTCTTTGAATCATATTAAATACAACATACATAAACGAATAATGCTCTTCGAATCTTTTGTCGTGATACGATAACAAATATTCCACATGTTTCTTGAATGATACTTTTGTCTTTCTTGAAGTATCTTCCAAGCCTCCTACACCGTAGGAAAATAATGTTGAAAATAGGCCTGAACCATGAAAAAATTAAACTGAAATACTCTACTGGCAAATATTGTATTAATTTACCTGTAAGCAAGTCTGGGTTAGAATAGTCATTACTTGGTCTATCAGATCGTGGAATCTGGAAAATGTTTTCGTTTTCATTTTCTTTTGTTGCGTGTGTGTTATGTTGTGCTTCTGGTTCATCCCCACTTTCTATTTCATTTGCTCAATCTATTGTTTGTGCTGAATCAACTTTAAGCTTCTGTAAAAGATGATAATGGATGTCTCCTGAACGAACACTAGATCCATTAACATCTAATACACCACTCGTTTGAACTGGTATAATAGTGACTAACTTTCAAAAGCTCTTTCACTATTTTGATCTTGATTATCCTCTTCAAGATCAGGGTCATCTATCGTTTCTGTGACATAACCTGTCCTTCCTGTCATAGTTTTTAGCAGAACATCAGGTATATCGTTAATTGGAAGTTTGTTTAAACTGGCCATATCGATTTCGATGTCGCTATATAACAGATTGTATCTCTTTAGCACTGCAATGCATCGATAATTTTGTGTTTTCGAACTGTAAGAACATCTCGAAGACGTATAAGATCTGGTGGTAAGGCTTGTGCTCCAACGAAAACAATTTTTATTGTGCTTGCTAACTCGTCTAATGATAGTGAAAGACGTTTTATACCACTCGATATAGCTTTAAACGGCGAACAAAACTGTCTATTGCTCAATTGTTATGTACACTGCGAACACCCACGTTTTTGCTATATTACTGTTAAAAATGACCTTTTCAGCATAGTCAACGATAGTATTTGAGCTTTTTCATCGGGAAAGAACCCAGGTTGCGATCTACGTTGTATATCGAAAGAAAGCTCTTTCAAAACTCTACAAAACGGTGGGTAACTCATTTCTAGTTGGAAGTGCGAACACTCACTTTTTGGGATATTACTACTGAAGAGTGATGTTTTCAAGCATAGAGACGGATAATGTTCCTGTGGTTTTACCATGAAAGAGCTTAGGTTGCGGTCTACATTATATATCAAAACAAAGCTCTTTCAAAACTCTAAAAAATGCTATGTAATTCCTTTTTAATCAATACTGCGAACACCGACATTTTGGGATATTACTGTTAAAAGTATGTTATAATAGATATCATTATTGGTAGACTTTTAGGATCGATAGGAATATCGACCCAAACTTTGTTAATCAATGAATGGAAAAATTGAATGGAGTGAACGGAAGATTTGTATTTCTAACGAGAAGCTTTGAAAAGCTGTTTTACAGCACATCGAGCCATTTTATCGGCATAAAATAAGTGAGATATACATGTGAAAAAGTCTTTGAACAGTTCCTAGCTGAGTGAGTTCTACAGTTTTTTAAAATTTATTAGTCAAAACGAAAGAGGCCACAGTAGAAAAAAGTTTCTAAGTGTATAAGGAGTTTTTTCTCACTTTTCAAAATTTCATGACGATAACAAGGATACATCTCAGTAATATTTAAGAGAGCTTTCTAGGTTGAAATTACGATTTGATGGCTAGGAGAATTAGCATCTTCATTTCTTACTATGAAAGAGCTTAGGTTGCGGTCTACATTATATATCAAAACAAAGCTCTTTCAAAACTCTAAAAAATGCTATGTAATTCCTTTCTAATCAATACTGCGAACACCGACATTTTGGGATATTACTGTTAAAAGGCGGTCTTTTCAGCATACCCAACGATAGTATTTCTATTGTTTTCACCATGAAAGAACTTAGGTTGCGGTCTATATTATATATCAAAAGAAAGCTTTTTTAAAACTCTACAAAATGGCTGGTAATTCATTTCTAGTTACAAGTGCGAATGCTCAGGTTTTCGGATATTACTACCGCAGAGTGATGTTTTCGGCATCGGCGGATAGCGTC
>CAJNOQ010006969.1:0-12897 GCA_905250885.1 Didymodactylos carnosus
CTCATATCTCCGTCAAAAAGGCGCATGGGCCCAAACCAACTTGGGGTTTTTCACTACTGGCTATTCCCTACATGGTGAAAATAGTCTGAGTCGAAAAGCTTTTAATCACCTCGAGAGGTTCCCTCGTTAGATCACCTAGTATATAAGATATAAATATGAGACCTACCTAATCATGTATAGGGAGAAAAGCCGAAAAAAATACTGTTTTTCCTTACTTATGGGCCACCCGGTACTTATCTATCTATCTATATATATACCCACCTATCTATCTACTTGCTATAGTAGTTTATTCTGAGAAAACTCTCAGCGATAATATCACTGAAATATGTCATGTATTGTAAATTTTGGAATTGACAAGAGCGAAATGTATTTTCCAAAATCTTCTTGCTCAAAGTGATTCCGAAACTTTGAATTTATATGATCCATTGTAGCTTTCTCTTTAACTTTGAAAACGTTTTGTTGTTTATTTTGGTAGTGATCGATAAATAGACAAGTCGAAGGGGATTTTATTGCGAAATAATCTTTTGACGAAGTTTTATTTAGAATATAAACTATGTTGAAGCTTGTTTTTTTCAGATTACAATCATGACCAATACACTCGAACAAGTTATTGAACCAACTGCTCCAGAATCTATGAACATCTTTCAATGGAACAATGAAGAATTACAAAAATGGGCACGATATGGAACTACACTGCAAGATCGACATGTTGCCGACAACAACAAAAGTTCTTATGGATGAATAGATGAGCAAGAATGAGGCATGAAGAATGAATCCTTGCGACATAGTTGTCATTCTTCACTCTCCATACACGCGATAAGTGCTGTTATTTATACACCTTAGATTGAGAATACGACCAATAGTACCATTGTGACACCTGTGGATACAACAGCTGATGAGTGTTACCGTTGTTTATCGAATGAACTCGCACTATCATGTGAGTGTAATGAAATTCCATGTCGTATAATCATTTAACCTTTTCTTTCATCCTTTAGGTTGTTTATTATTTATCGTCTATTTTCTTTCATACTCACCTTAGATGTTAGGTTTAATTTGATTTACATTACTATCAAGTGGACCTGAAAAAGAAATTTGAGAAGAAAAACATTTATTTTAAACATAAATTTTATAGATGACCTTCAAATTCGGTCAAATTAACGGTGAACCCAATCCTTCTGTAACAGATCGTCTAGTACCGAGTACTGCATTAACAACAATGTTAAACATAAGAATATTTATGTGCTAAACGGAGCTCAGTTTATGGGCTATCAACAACAGGATTAAGAAAGAAACCAGTTAGTGGAACACTTAATTTGCAGAGAAGTTTTTAGGACATCAGTTAGTTGTTCGTTTCATTTTTAAAAGCATGTAAAACCATTTTTGATAGACCAAAACCATTTGATAGAAAGAGTAAACATAGATACGCGTATTAATGGTAATGAAAATTGCACAGTTGTATCTAGGAGTGTTGAAATGAGCTCAAACTTTTACTGTATTTAGTTGATGACTATCTCTTTAGATGCTCAAAATATCAGCCTTACAATGCTTATAATTTCGAATCACTCTTTACTCAGGAATATTTGGCTACTGTGATACAGAAACTGGCTGAAATATTTTTCAAAAGTGATGCTTAAAACTAAATTGAACTAAGAACGATATTAGTAGCTTTGGTGAGACTATAAAAAATGCAGTAGCGTTACCCTGAAACGCAATATATCAGTTCGATGAATTTTGGAGAAAAGTAAGGTTCGCGTAATGCGAAAGTGTAGCAAATTTGTTTTTTCAACTTATTATGCACCATTCGATAGAGCTGGTTGAGCTTGTTAAGAAAAAATATTATTTT
Organism: Didymodactylos carnosus; assembly: GCA_905250885.1. NCBI lineage: Eukaryota > Metazoa > Rotifera > Eurotatoria > Philodinida > Philodinidae > Didymodactylos > Didymodactylos carnosus. Next base: position 1,844 of record CAJNOQ010006969.1, read on the forward strand.
AAGTTTCAAAAAATATTCTTCGTGTCGAAAAATCGAAAATATTTAGATCCACTGGAAGCTCGAAGACTACCCATGTAGAAATGGCATAAGTTTTTTTGCGTTAATCAAGTGAATAACGCAAAAAAAGTTTTTGGTTTTGGCGACAAGGGTAAGTGTTCGAAAAATTCAAATTTTGATCAAGTTTTTTACTTTTTTAGTTTCTATAGTATTTTTCCTGATTCAGCGTTAATGACTGCATTTAATAATGGGGTTTTCTTTATTCCGAAGTCAAAGGTCTAATTTTGACGGATGTCATAACCCAGACCTCTAGAATTCAGATACGTCATTTTGGAAACCTATCTGATTTTTGTGTGAAGGGTTGGAACTATCATTTGCATCCCATTATATTCGCTGAAGTATCGGCTTCCAAAGCATCACCAGCTTTTTTCAAATTTTGTTTCGTTGCTGAGAAAATTCATGTTTTTCTAAATCAGGAGAGAAAAAGTCGGAATTCAGCCCGTACCTCTCCCTTTTCCATCAGAACTCATTTTTTATGCAACGAAAATACTATATTCGCAGTCAGCGTCAAAAACTGAGTCGAATGATATATGTTTCAAAATTTTTCGTTGATTTTCATTTTTTGGTGAAAATCTGAGTGTTGTCAATGTGAAAATTCTAAAATATCAAAAGTGATGGGAGAGGATGAAAAAGTATATCATTCGATGCCGTTTTGACGCTACTTTTATTAGTATTTTTATTACATAAAAAATGAGTTCTGATGGTGAAAACTGAGAGGTACTGGCAGAATTCCGATTTTTTCTCCTATCTTCGTCGTGCATTATATACATTATAACTGTGCAGTTGCTAAACAGAAACAATTGTGTTCGAAAGTGAAAAAAAGAATCCTCTTTTTTCACTTCAAATCCTCTTGAAAAAAAATTTCGAATCCTCTTTCATTCCTCTTTTTTCGGGAAACTGTAATCGGCGGCCAGACAAAGTATGAAACCAGAACAAACTCTCTAATCGAGTATTCCAAAAAGTAAGAGTAATCCAAATTTAGACCACTTTTTAAATCTAATTGATACGCATAAAAAAAACCGGTCTCAACCATGAAGGAGTCGTTGAAATAAATGAATATTTCTTATAAAGAAGGAAGAAAACAGCAGATCTAAAAGCATCATCATGCAAAAACTATCATAAGTACCACGTATTTTTCTTTTATTTCTTCTAATCAATTATTTTTCCAATAAACGAGTCTTCGCGGTAATGTCGTTCGCGGTAACGTCGTTCGCGGTAATGTCGTTCGCGGTAACGTCGTTCGCGGTAATGTCGTTCGCGGTAACGTCGTTCGCGGTAATGTCGTGTCACGGACAGATCAGTAACATACCAAGTTAAACAACAGAAAGAAAGTACATGGATTTACTTACACAACCTTATTCTATTCTGGACGAGCAAAATAATTCTTTCGTAGTTATCGTTTTGTATCAGAAAATAACAGATCTGTTTTTTTTCATCAAAGAAACTTCTGCAATTTGAAAGGAGGTGACACGGTCGGGGTAAGGGTTTTATCGTATCTTACCGATTATCGTTATCATAGTTACTGCTTCTTACCGATAAAACCGATAAGTTTCTGACGCTTGCTGAGCAAAATCAAAATAGAGAAAGTGAGTTTGTAGCAAGGATAAACTCATCATTCTTTGTTTTTTTCTTTTCTTCCTTACATCAGAGAACTAGCAAATAAGAGATACCCCTTCTCGCATATGCAGGTGTATACCCTAGTGAATGTACGTGCAACCAAGTTCTTAAGAAGTCGTGTACCTTCTGAGTACTTTCAAGGACTTGAGCAAGTCCTTATCAAGTACGATCAGTTTGCCCTCGTGAAAATTCTTGTACCCAAAATCTTGGCTTCTTGAATTTTTTCAGTAAGTGATCTCGAAGCAAGATCTTGGCGAGAAAACATAAGAAATTTAAGATATTCCAAGAGCCCAAGGTCTTGAATCATCTTGGCTTACTCCGCTCAAGATCTTGATAATTCTTGAATCACCGTTTTGTTTCACACTCTTGATTGTATATGGATGCAAATTTGCATACTTAGAATAACTTCACTTTTGTTTTGTTTTTTGAACATATTCATTCGAGGAAGAGTTTACGATCATATGCGATCGTATGACTGACGACTATGGCTGTTATATAAAAAAGAAAAATTTAATAAAAGCCTTTCACTCAAGATCTTACAACATGAGCAGTCATGGACTTAGAATGTACTTGACCCAAGTACTTGGTTCAAGTAAACTACTTGTCAAGTATCCAAGTCCTTGAACTCGCAATCAAGTTCTTGTGACATTCCTTGTACCAAGTTCTTATCCAAGTCCTTAGTTACTCGTACATTCACTAGGGTGTGGGTAAAACCAACATAAAGTGGACATAACTACTGTTTGTCCGTCTTGAATTTCTTCCTACTCTAATTTTTGTGTATCACTCTGTATTATTTGAATATATGAAGAAGACTTTGCTCTTTAACTATAATTAATTAGAAAGTAATTAGCGAATAGTAGCTCGAAACTACTTTCTTTGCTCTTAAAAGTTTCAGAGAATGTTTCTATTACTAATGAGCATCTACTGTAAAATTTTCAGCAAAATCGGAGACATTCATCTAAAAAAAGGTTTTCTAGAGATGTTCTGTAGACTTAACTGAAAAACTTATATTCAGTTACCAAGTGGAGATTCTAATGTATCATTTCTATTAAGTTGAAGTCTTACAGATGACAGGAATGTAATAGCAATGATTTTTTTCCTTTTGGATTTCGTACTCTGTCATGTCCGCAACGACGGCTTAGATGAACTTCAGAGCCAAATATACGAATGATTTAGAAAAGCCGTTGCTGCAAGTTTTGTAGCCTAAAGTCTCCTCTACAACATGCAATTTGAAAAATCTGTGACATACTTTATTCATTTCAGAATTTCGAGAGATTGGCGCATGCACTAAAAAAACTTGTCTTTTTCATTCACGTCGGCAACGACGTAGTTTTTCGCGAAAAACATAATCTTAACAAGTATTATAAGAATTCATTTTTCGTGACATCGTTAGTAACTTGATACACGTTTCTGGTCATCACTAGAAAGTTTAACACTTCAGATAATAGTGACTCAAAGTTTACGGATGTCACGTCCGCAACGCAGATTTTGCCCATATATATGACTCTAGTTCAATTTATTCTTTATAACTTAGTCAGTTTTGATCCAAATTTTATAAAAGAGTCACTACTGTAACACTCACAAGATTTCGGTCTACTCACAGATGTAAAAAACGTTCCAGACTTCCACAGTGAAACCTTTCAAAGGGCTCGATCAACGTCAGTACATTTCTTTTGCTAGTATGAAAGTCTTGAATATTTTTACGTTTGTGAATAGACCGAAATCTCGTGAGTCTCATGGTAGTTCTTTTATAAAATTAACCGATAATGGATAAGAAGCGATCATCGGTAAGAATCAATAATCGTTACCATTGCATGCGTAGTAAAAACATATGCAAGCCTTGCTCCAATTTAAACAAAAACTGTTTTGAAAAGTGATGAAATATTATTTTCCAAAATATTTAAAGATGAAACTTTTTTGAGCTACTAGAAATGCAGAGTGTAAAGAACTGTAGCAATCAAATTATTGATTTTATTGCACGATGTTTTACTCGGTTTTTTTCTTCGGGAACATCATGCAAAAAGGTGATGATCCCAAATTACTGTATATTCACACTAAGTTTGAGGATTATTTATTATTTGGCGAGTTCGTAGCAGAAAAAAACTTTTCATTTTTCGGTCATGATTTCTACTAAAATAACATTTTGTTTGCACATAGATTTTTATATAGTGAAGCTTGATTACATCAGGTTCTCGAACAAAAGTCCGAGTAAAACATGATGCAAGCAGGCATTAAAACACCAATTTTAAATCATTGGAAAACGCGGGAGATACGCAGCGTAACTTTCGTGAAACACGCGCTTGAGTTCTCTGAGATATGAGAGTATCTGGAATTAGTCGAGCCAAAAAGAAAATCAGCTAATTAGTATGATTATCTTTCATGCTAGGCGCTTTTTCCGTGACCTGCGCGCTTAATTTTAACTAACGCAGAAAGTGGCTTCTTTGATCCGTTTTACGGTTATTCTATGCGCTGAGACATGCTGAATTTAATTCTAATGTTTTTAGCTCAAGGAATAGCGTAGTTTTGCTAAATTTTATAATATATGATCCCATGATACACTACGTCTTGCATAGTGTAACCATTGGTTCTTATGGCTCCTATGAGAGCGTTGCTATAAGCCATAAGAATGAATGTTGCTCTAAATAGTCGAAAAATTTCAAACAAAAAAGGTATCCGCCAAACTTTCGGGAACGCTGTTTCATATTCTTTGTAGTTTAAAAATATATATAACGTCTAATAAAACTGTGCGTTTAGTTTAGAGATCCGGTTTAGTTGCCCAAGTTTAGTTTAGAGACTCGGTTTTTCAACGGTCCGGTTTTCAAGCCGGTTTTAAAAAATGTTTTTGATCCAGCCATGTGAAAGAGCTCATCACCAAACCTAAGCAAAACCATTTTTTTAGCTTTTAGAAGAGGTTTTAAGCGGGTTTTAAACGTGCAAAACTTAAAACTGCAGCGGAAAAACGAGTTTTCGTTCTTATGCGTTTTGTGCGACAAAATGATTGTTTTAAATCTCTTGCTTATAAAAATAGTTTTGGAATCAGAAAATCAGTTGACAATTACTCATTTAACCGTCTTTCTATTCATTTTTTTGAGTTACAACTGTCGAAAACGGTGTTCATAGCGAAAACGTTTTTGAGCCAAAATATTTTCTAGACCAAAATCGGTGGTTTAAGGACGCTAAGGGTCGACACTATTTTGATATTCGGATTCAGCACCGTCGAGTACCTAGAAAACAGTCATTTTGTCGCACAAAACGCATAAGAACGAAAACTCGTTTTTCCGCTGCAGTTTTAAGCTACTAACCCGTTAGTAACGTTGTACCGATAAAATTCGCCAGCAATCACAGTTCCAGTCATAACAGCTTCGACTATACCTTCAAGGAATAATCGTTCAGCAGTCGTAAAGGATACAGTACTATTAGCACCAATATTCCAATGAAATATATAAGTTCGTCCAGTGAATGAAGAAGCAGTACAACTAAGTGATTGTATAAATGGACTTTAATTAGTCTGATTGTAATCGTCATTCACTTTTTGCAAGGCGACCAAACGAGAAAATTATTTTTTGTGCCCGGCTTTTTCATTTATTTGTGCCCGATGCTACTGATTAGTGCCCGGTCCGGGTACAAATAAATGTTTTCACATTTTTGATGTGAAACCATGATGAGAACTCATCAAATTGAGTCCAAGGCATTGTGTTATAAGCATGTAGCCAAGTACTAGATGTATATTGTTTACAATATGATGATGGAACAACATGGATATGGCCGTACCAGTACAAAATCGAACTCTTATCCAGACCATTCTTCCATTTCCATGCGACTTTTTCTTGTTTAATACTGACAAAAGGACACGTACGAAAATCATTTAGAACCGATTTTTCGGACCATTCTAGTTCATGTGTTGTTGCGTTACGATTTGAATGATTATGTGTATTTGATGTTGAAACAATGTACTCGTTCTCATCTTTCATTAAAAAACGGATTTGAAAATCACATTGAGGAAACTTTCGGCACTCTGAGCATCGATACGTAATTTTTTGACCTCTGTTTGTTTGTTCTGTACGTTTAATAGATACATTTTGATCATTTATATACGAATGGAAATCAGATCTGTTTAAAAATCTGTCTGCAAAGATCCACTGTCACTTCGCCATAGTATAGATGTTTATGTTGTTTTTTTCAGTTTTGAGCAGAGTATTATGAAGTATAATATAACTCACTATGTGCAGTGCAGTAGTTTACTACTGAATTTTACTTCAATCGAATTGTAAGCAAAAGTTCCTTATACAACATGGATATTTGTACGATTGAATCTACTTATATACATTGTTATCATTTTCACAAGACAGTCGTGATAAAACCGGGCACAAAACAGTGATTTTCTTCTCTTTCTATTTAAAAAATGAACCGGGTACAAATCGGTGAAAAGACCAGGCACATTTCTTTTTCCGAGCACAAAAGCATGAAAACATTTATTTGTACCCGGACCGGGCACTAATCAGTAGCATCGGGCACAAATAAATGAGAATGTCGGGCACAAAAAAATTCTCACCCCGACCAAACAGTCGAAATACATACAAGCTCTAGCCTACAATTTTACTACGTGGCATTATTCTGTCAATTTGGTTTCAGCTGGATTGCTCGGTATGGTTCACTTGTAACTTGCAGAGCGACGAACAATTTTGAAAAAGCATTGTGTAATTGTGTTTCTGTCTACAAAACGTCTTTATTAACAAAATATGGGGATACAATAGTAAAGAATAGTAATAGATGGTTAGCAGAAAAAGAAAAACGTTTGAAACAAAAATAATATTATCAATCACTATTCCTTTGGTAATGTCCAACCATGTTTTGTAAGCCATTCCTTCTCTTTATTCGATAAAGTCCTTGGTTTAGCGTTCTTATTTTCATGTTTCCACGTTCCATCACGCTTTAATGCCCAGCCATCGGTGAACTGTACATGGTCCTGACTATCACCTATGTTTAGAGTAGCACCATCAACTCGATCAATTGTCCTGAAAGGCGATTCTGAACGTCGACGTTTCAGTTCTTGATTCATTTGATTTATTGATCCTGACATAATTTTTGTTTTGGTACAATGTTGTTGTTGGTTGTTTTTGTGTGGTGTACGAGTGATAGCAATAAGTAAGAAATGAGTAAAAAAGTTCTATATATAGAAACTGCAGAGGCTGGGAAATTTTTCAAGTTGAAAAAGAAAGAAAGAAAGAAAGAATGAATGAATGAATCACTTACAGAAGATAACAACGTGTTTATGTGTGCGCGTGTTAAGTCCAGATACGCACTACTACGATGAATTTCTCTTTTTCGTTTCTTCCTTCTATTCTTGTATTTTCCTCTGTGTTGCACCACCATCTTACTCTTTCTTACATCATCCTTTTCCAGTATAAATCCATATAGCGGGTGTCCCAGATTAAAATAGACTTTTTTGTTTTTGCTATAACTCCGCCATTTTTCATTCAACTGGACCGAACTTTTTTCTGAAAGATGCGCCGTTAAATTCTCTACAAAAATCCGTATTAAAAACTGTTCCAGTGTGAAAAGTATCAGAAATATAAAAGTAAAAGCGAAGACCTCTAAAAGTGCCTACTATCTAAGCAAGTTTTTGACACTTTCTTTTGCCATTTCTTGACAAGCGTAACTGTATCTACTCTTCAGGTTTGTTAGTTTTCAGTACCTTAAAGTGTGCTCTTTCTGATGCACAACAAAAAGAGTTTATTCTGAACATAGCCGGTTCACAAAAGCAAACTTTTCAGTAAGGCTGGAAAATCGCACTTTTTGATGTTCTGAAGAGAACAGAGTAAACACAATATTCGCAAAATCTTCAAAAGTGAGTCCATCAGATAGAAAAGACTGTAGGCTTCTAAACAAAAAAAAGCTTGTCAAAAAAGGATGATTTTTGGCTGAGTTATGAGGATTTTTGTGGAAGGAACACAAACATGGTTCCAAAACGGTGGTTTCCCAAAAACTTCGAAAATTAATCTCGCTAGTGTGAGCTTTTGAGTTATTCAAAAAATTTTCAAAACGAGTACGAAATAGAGAATTTTGCACTCTTTTGAATGGTAGTCTCGAATTTCCTCTATTTTAGACTGTAACGAAGATATTTGAAGAAACTGGTTTTTGCCTTTAGAAAGTTGTGCGCTTGTAGACGTCTTCGCTTTTTCTTTTATAACGCTGACATTTTCCACTCTTCAAAACTTTTTTATACGGATTTTTGTAGAGACTTTAATGGCGCATCTTTTAAAAAACAGTTTGGTCCAATTGAATGGAAAATGACGGAGTTGTAGCAAAAATAGAAAAGTCTATTTTAATCTGGGACACCCGTTAGAAACTACCACCAGTACGTTCACCTTCATCATCAATAGGCGTGCTTCACCAGAAAACTGGTCTGGGCTAGCTCTGTAATCTGAGACGTGAAGAACTTGAAACTCAGGTTTTTAAGGGTTTTTCGATGCGATCTTTAGTTTTGTCTTGAGAGAGTTTTCTTGAAGAGTTTTCTTAGGGTTTCCAGAAAAACGGGGTTTTTGACATGCCACGACTGAAGAAACACATTTTCTAGAAAAACGGAGAGATGCAAAAAGGTTTTGAATAAGATTCGGAATCCGCGTTGAATGACAAACATTTTTCTATAAGTGTATTTTTCTATAAGTTTTGTAAGTGATAGAAATTTGACGCAGGCAAGTGATAGAAAGTTAATTCAAACGTCATCTTGTAGAGAATTAAAAAGTAAATAAATGTAGGGTTTACGAAATCTAAATCGAGGTTTTTAATAGCTGTTTTTGGGTTATTTTTCGAAGGGACTAGACGGGAGAAGCGGGTTTTCTTGGCCGCCAAAACTCGGTCAGACAAATTAGATATTCGGAATCAGCGAAAAATTCTGAACAAAGCAGCCGTCTCAGAGTTACAGAATAGTCACTTTTATTTTTCACCAAAAATCCTTGGGCAAGGATGCCCCTTTGGAACATCGAAAACATTTTTTGCTCCAAAAATTTTGAGAAACACCTTTTCTGACTCACAATTTTACGCTGGTTCGGAGTATGGCATTTTAGTTTAAAAAATCATAAGTTTTCGTGATGGAAAATGCGAAAAACTGAAGGATGGTTTTAGCGGCTCAGCAGCAATAGATTCGTTCCCTCTCCTTGGAACACCATTCAAACACCTTCCAACACAGCTATTTATGTTTACAGAACATTCATTTACACAAATAACACATAAAAAGTTGGTTGAACATAAAGCTGGCACTAAAGCTTATAAACAAACTCTGGACTATTTGACGAAAAAAAGAGAAGTGTTTGTTGTTACAACCTATTGCGTTGGCGACTCCACCAAGTTATACAAATTATATGCATAAATGTCAAAAAGTACTTTTCCTCGCTCATTTTTCGACTCAGAGTCTGATGGTGAAAGCCGCACATCTTCAGTTCTTATGGTTAAAGAAGTTATAACCAAAACACTGCATCGGTAGAAAAACAATCATCACAATCAGACCGGTCGTTCAAGTTGTTATCATTTTCCTAGTACTTTAACGTTGTTTCTAATGAAGGATTTTTAGTGAAATCTAACGATATACAAAACGAAAACTCGATGCGATGATCATAGATAAAAGTAATCCAATTTTGAAAACTCTCATTTTGAAGAAACCCGAAGAGCGCGTCAGAAGTATCAGAACTCTTTTAAATCAGAGCACTCAAAAATCTGTTCACTTTCTTTATTATATTGCGCTGAGAAATTGTGATATAAATATGAATGGTGGAAAAATGGCACCTAAGAGTGTCTAGAGTTTTCCAATTGCTTTACGTTTCGAAAACGCGTTTCGTTTATCTTAGAAGTGTTGTAATAGATTAAGGTTCCGTTCCCTTTAGAACAAGACATCAATGAGATCAGACTGATCATCAAAAAATCTTAAAAATGTGTTTTCTCGAAATAGAAGAGTATGTTTGCTGTTTTGGCAAGCAAAACTCGCGTTCTTTAACAAGTGATTCTCGCATTTCATTATGATTTTGATTCGTCTAAATCGCCATATGTCTTTTAAACATGTGGAAAGTGCATTTTTTAAGAACAGCGTTTCGACACCCGCGATCTTTTTTTCTAAAGTAGCGAGTACTCCAGTTTTCAATACTGTTTTGCGTGGGAAGAAATTCATGTTTGAAATGTGCTTAGAAAAAACCTTGATTTTAGGTCGTGTAACTTCTCACACAGTTAAAAATCAACTGTGCCTCGCCTTTCGTGACTCAAAACCGGGTGACTGTAAAGTTCTTAATAGAATCCACGAGCACTAGGTTCTGCATAGACCACGAGAACTGCGACTTTAGTGGTGTTATAATGAGAAACCCGAAAAAGTTATTTAAAGTTTTACATAAGTCGAAGTTAATAGCAGTCTGCGCGGAGCTTGCAGTTTTCGTCGGGAATCAGTTGATAACAGTCGTTCAACTGGCGTGATTTGAAAAAGCCTGATGTTTCTCGAAAGTTCGGAGGTTGATAAATCACTAGCTTTGATGCTGAGTATTATCATGATCTGTTTTCTCTTCGATGGGTATGTTAGAAAACCTTTCATTTGGAAGAAAAATAAAAGTTCTAGGTGGAAATAAGGTTATTTCCGAAAACGGTAAATAAGACAACTTACACAACGCTTTAAAAATATAATTACAGCATGAATCAGAGAGTTTCATAATCTGGTGAAATTTTTACATGGTAGGGCCAAAAATGTCAAAAAAATGGCCAAAAAAGAAAAAAACTACCAGTATTTTTTAAGTACAGTTTTTGCGCAGAATAGGCCAGGTGACTTTTTGTTTACTTCGTCGTATTTCGTTCAAATCAGCTGAAAATTTCTAGGTTTTAGACTATGTTAATTCTGGTCCAAGCGCTTTCGAAAACGTGCGGGTTTTCCAAAGTGGCTTTTCAGAAAATCAGGTTCCTAGAACACCTTTGAAAAAACCGATTTTTTCAAACTTCCCCAAAAATGGACTAGAATGAAATAGCGTCAGATTCTAAGCAAAACGCAACTTTTCTCACAAAGTTATGAGGTTGCAGAAGCCAATTGCATTGAAAAAGCTCGTATGGTGTCAGATTTCTTTCGTTTCCACGGAATAATCCTCATCTGACTACGTGACAAGAACCTCGTTCAGCACACATTTTGCTCAGAATTTGCCGCTTTTTCATTCTGAACCATTTTTGGAGAAAAAGTCGCTTTTTATCAGGTAAAACGTGATTTTTCAAGCTAAAAATAAAATAAACTGAAATAACTGGCAACAAATATTAACAAGACATGTATCACATTTGAACAAATTCGATTTTCATGTCTTTTTTAACAGATCAAGGATTATTCGATTTCTGAACTTGATTCTTGACTCATTTCGTTATTT
>CAJNOQ010006970.1:0-12891 GCA_905250885.1 Didymodactylos carnosus
CTGATCGACGAATACATTTGAATGCAGATAAAATTAATAATTTGCTACTTATTAAGCGAAATGTTCGAACATTAAAGAAACTTTACCCGTCACTAGCCGAAATATAAAAAAAAAGGAATTTAATTTGAGGCGCACTGCGGTTTAAGCACACTCTCGCCCACACCCACACACTGATTGATGTGCGCAATACGCTAATTAAATGAGATGATGTACCTAAACTGCAGTAGATCTGGAACAACTAATGAAGATAATGATAATGAATAGCTTTAAAGACATCTCGCAACATTTTTTTCTGTGCTATTTATTTAAATATTAAGATATTTGTTAGAAATAAACGTTTTTGAAGTGTACGCACGTTTTGGTATAGGTGTTAAAAAATTCGGAACAGCGGTTTTTCCCAGTCCCGTTTGTCCCGTCTCGAAATTTCTAGAATTGTTCCGGTCAGGAATGTCCCACGGGACAGGCCCAACGGAATTTTGTGAAATTTTCCCGCAGGACTCTAGTTATTGTACATGGTGGTTATTGAATATTGAGAGGAAACAATGTATTTAGGAGATGATATAATAGACGCAAATTAAAAGCAATTGTTATTTAGCTGGTTGTGTATATGAGTACTACTGAGAAGTGTCGACTAAAATGAATGCTCATATAAAAAAAATAATGTGACAACTGTAAGCGCAGTGATGGCAATATTTTAAATTTTCTTTTAATCAGTCTTTTCTTGAGACTTTTTCGAGCTATCATACCGTAGATTTTGTCGACTTGAATGATATATTGCTACAGATTTTTATAATTGTCACATCATTAGTCTTTTCGTCTAAAACTGAAGTGATTTATTAACAAAAAAAGATTTCTTTATTTTCCTAGGTGGCAATCCAGCTAATGAACAACAGTATGGTGAACTTAGTTCTATGCAAAGCATTACAAGTTTGAATTTAAATAATGCTAATGAGATGGTATCGACTTCAAATATTACTATCACGACCATGAACAGTGCCGATGTCATTCCTGGCTCATCATTTATTGATAAATTGATTGATAACGTGCAAAATGCAAATGATTTATGTATTTCGAACAACGGTATACTTATAGCGAATTTATATCTGTATAAATCAATGAGACCTACTATTCAAGTGAATCAAAGGATTGTAGAGTAGAAATTAATAAATGCTTTATTAATAGTAAAATATGTTCAAATGTCATATTGCAAAATCTTTGTACAATTTAGATCAAAATCATATCGCTCTATTCGGTCAACCTGGTTTATCGAGTATTTCAGTCGACAATATTTATAAATGTAATCTCAATCTCATTACGAATAATCAACATTATAATACGAACAGATCTGTTTTACTCGAAAAGGGTATGTTTCTCCGAAATCGGAAGCATTTAACGATATGCCTGCCCCTGCCGTTCGGTTTCTTTAAAATATTTCAAGCATTTCATTGTACAAATTGCTGTTGAAAATAATGCACTACATTGTTCGAATCGAAAGCTAAAGACAATTAATTTATTTGATCAAACAAAATTGATCAACATAACTCTTTCTTTCGTTGAGGTCAACAAGAATTAGAGTACAATTCCATCATCGTTGTTGTCAAGACTAAACCAGCTCTTTTTGGTAGCACAGTAGAAAATGTGTTTGACCAAAGTTATCCTATCAAATCTAGCGTCTTGAGAATCGAACGAACGGTCTTGAGAACCTACTTTCGGAGAGTTGAAATTCTCATTCGATAAGTGATGAAAAGTTTTAAACTTGTAAACTATGCAACTCATTGTAAAAGAACCATGACGGGTTCCGAACGAAAAGAGGATTATTCCGGTTCTTTCTTCATTCATTTGACTTCTGCACGTATGTACTAGTTGGGATTAGTGTCAGAAACGAGGCATTATGTCTTCATAGACACGTCAAGGGAGTGTCAACAGCTCCTTGTTCACACGCTGGGGCGTGGCAATAGCCATTCTGATTATTAAATGGGAGTATTCAATATAGAAACGTGATTGCCTTCGATCCTACATAGTATTCTAATTATAAATGTGACGTGAAAAAATATGTCCAAACATTAATATTATTTAATCACGCATATAAAATTTTAATATAGCCCACGTTTTTATCTGAATATGTATGTATACCTACCTGTTCACTAATTGTTTTCCGATGATTTATCATAGAAAAGCAACTTAAATGAGCATCCGATATAACGAGTGAAACTATCTTAACTCTTTGACGGCCGGTGATACATATATGTACCACCTATATGTACGAATACGACCATGCGGCTTCCGCATAGCCCTTCGAAGATCCGGTTTTCTAGAAAACGAGTTTTTCAGAAACCCCAAAAAATAACCCGAACCGTTTTTAATGAGACATGATTGTAGCCCACACATTTCTAATTAAAATGAGACCTCTCCCAACTCTACATGACCTTTCTTTGTAAAGTTATAGAATTTACACGAAGAGCCCTAAATTAATTTCTTCTTATTTGTGTAGCTTTTAGCTGACAATGAACAATTAGGGCTTTTGTTGTAAATTCTATAACTTTGCAAAGAAAGGTCATGTAGAGTTGGGAGAGGTCTCATTTTAATCAGAAATGTGCGGGCTACAATCATGCCTCATTAAGAACGGTTCGGGTTATTTTTTGGGGTTTCCGAAAAACTCGTTTTCTAGATAACCGGATCTTCGAAGGGCTATGCGGAAGCCGCATGGTCGTATTTATAATCAGCATGGTCGATAACCTATAACCCACTAGATTCCGAACAAAAAGCGTTTAATCACTTGCGTTTATAACACTTGCAAACGATCCTCTGACTGCTTGAAAGTTTCGTAACTGTTTTGATTCTATAAACAGTTTTTCTATTTCATATGTTCCTACAATGCTGCCCCACAAGTGGCTTCACTTAGAGATGCGAAAAATGCACAGAACGTTTCCACAGAGATCACAATAGATTATTTGAATCACTGGAGCAGTTCCGTTAGGAGCTACCATAATTAATTACTTATATTCCATAAATTTCAGCTTCGAAAGCATTCCTATTAAAAATGCTTTTGATGTTTTTACCGTATTTTTGTCAATTCTTTTAAATTTATTTCAAAATCTTTTTCCAACCAACAGTTTCAGTTCTCACAGTTCCCTTTTTAAACAGTTCCAGTTACATGGAATTGGTGCATACCTAGTCAACATAAGTTATCATCGACCCATCATACAATTCTTGGTGACAGTTTCTTAAAGGGTTGTATTTAATTGCTCAGTATTTTATAATGAATGCTCAGTATGTTTTTATTACACGTTCAGTATTTTTTTTTCTCTCAGTACTTCTTTTTTCCTTCAACTGTTGTATTTGTATAATGTTAACTCCATTGATTTTCGCTTATTACTGCCTTTTCATCTTCATTGTTAAACACCATCTCTTTCACCCAATCTCGTTGTCTCTATTTTGCTCTTTTCTTGTTTTTATTTGATTTTGCTTATAGAGATTTGCTTATTTTTTTATTTGAGATTTGCTTATAGCGTTACTTCCCGAATCAGTAGACTGGTGGGAGTTTCTTCTCTCTGTTTCTTAGAGATTTTCGAGGATGCTGAATCTAATGGCATTATCAGTTTTCTGGGCCGTCATACTTCATAATGGGATTCCAGAAAGTTGGTTAGACAGTGAAGTCAAACAATCATATAGGTCTTGCACAGCGGATTTTCTTCTAGCTAAAAGTTATTGTGGAAAAGTTTTGTATCGTATCAGGCGACTTCTGGAACCGTTTTTTACGGAAAAGTCAGCGTTACTTGAAAACCTTTCACAAAGACCAAGCGCTTTACGACAAAGCCTTGGCTTTTTCTGCATTCGCATCAAAAGAGAATGGCTTACAAACGTACAAGGTCACCAATACATGCTGCCTAACTTCAGGGTTTTCCAGAGGTATTCCAGAATACCTTGACGGATTTTGTATTCTATATGCTTCTAAAATAATATATTTTGAATTCTGGCAGATTGATTCGAATCTCTAGACTGTCCTCTTGAAAACTACATAAGTCCCATATTTTTGCTCCCGCTGGTTCGGGAGCTATAGGCATTTTCCAAGGACCTACCTATCGGCTAAACTTCATGTTTGAGAACCTTCAAAATACATGGAACATAGGTTGTCGACCCCGCTGAATCGTATGGCAATGTTTATCTTTTGAAAAAGCCTAAAAACCTAGTGGAAATCTGTACTTGACGAAATAAACTATTTTTCACTATTTTCACCGAAAGTTAAAAAATTCATAACTCAGTCAAAACTGTCTCAGACTGCTACAGAATATCAAAATATACCCGATTTTATCTGTGCTACATCATGAACTTCTTTAATAGTTTAAAAAACTAACACAAAGTACTTTGGTTTTTTGAAAAGTTTTCTAGAAAGCCAGTTGTCAGTTCCAACACTAGGTATATTTTGTGGAACTCCCTCACTATCATCGAAGAAGAGGGAGTAACAGTTTTGCACTCAAAACCCGCTGTTTTTATAGTAAACTCAAACCCCCCTCCCCCCTTCTTACACGCACTTAAAATGGCCTTTACGCGATTGACGATAGTACCTTTACGCGATCTTAAATTATGTTTTACACGATTTTAAAGTGATCTTACGCCATCTTAAATTTATACACATCTTTTAGAGATATTTATAATAAACAAAATTAGAAACAACAGTTTAGTATCGGACAGATTGAGAACAACACTGATTATAGACAGCTTTAAGAAAGAAAATTGTATAGGTTCACATGTGAACCTAAACAAGAGGAATTACTTGCAATCAATGCATACGAATTACAACAAGATGACCGGTTTGCATTAATTAAAGGTTTGCCAAATAAAAATATGTTACTATCGATCAAGACTACGACTGCATTACACATCAATAGGGAAATCTTATACAATTTTGAAATTTGCGCTGTCTTCGAAAACTTTTTCAAACGAAAATTCATAGAAAACATGAAACTGTATTTGTTTCGATTTGTAAATGCCACTATGAAAAATTTTCTATAAATATGCGATATTTTATTTTACTTTTTTAAAGTGTTTTATATCAATATGTAGCTGTTTGTCTGCTCTACCTGACAAAAGAAAAATAGAAAAATTAAAATTATCATGAAGATCCACCTTTTCAGAGGCAATTCCTTAATCTCAGTCCTCATTTCTGTGGTGTTTTTTTCTTTATTGTAGAGTTCGTTCAAAGTTTCGTTTGGATATAGAATCTATGGAAACTATTATACTGCTGATTTTGAACATTACCATTGTTGTTCATGGCAATATTATTGCTAAATTGACGATCTTGAAAAGAATTAGACATAGTATTTATCTTTGTTGTAGTAGGATAGCCTAAAATAGGCTGCGCGTAATTATTTTGTTGTTGTTGTTGAAACGGTATCTGATATTCACGAGGTACATGGTCATAAAAGACAGGTAGTTCGGGTGGATAATACTTGTTGTTGTTATAATATCCTCGACCTCGTCCTCGTCTGTTGCTTCTACCTCGATTTCCCCCACGGAATGGTCTATTCTGGTTCCGAAAAACTCTCGGTTGCTGCGGGTACGTGGAGTCTGAGTCGTTACCGTCTCATGACTCTTGAACCCGCACAGGCCTCTGTTGGTTCGTATACTAAGGTGCCTGTCGATAGTCATCGGGTTGCTGTAAGTACCTAGACTCTCGATTGTCACCGTCCCGTAATTGTTGTACTCTGCTATAACCAGCGCTAGGTAAAACTCGTAGTGCAGTAGTAGTAGTAGGTCTAACAAATTCGATTTCGTAACAGTCGCCGCTACTATTCTCGTTATCTGAATCTAACTGTGTACGTACGTTATTTAGTCTTTGACCAGGTCTATGTCCTGGTCGTGTTTCCCATGGTTCATTTGAGATTCCGACTCTCTCTTGTCGTCCTGCAAATAACTTGTTCATTTCTGTGGTTTGATCGAATCTTATCTGTGATTCTGTATTTAGCATGTTATTCAAGTTGGTAGTAGTTCTAGTGCTACTAGCCATTTTTATTATAATGAACTGATGCTGTACAGCGGATAAAACAGGCTAAAAGAGCTAGAAAGAAAATATGTAGACCACGTAGTCTATTTATTTAAAATAGAACTTGATCGGTGCGACGCGTTTCACCTCGACTTTCGAGGATCTTCAGGCGTTGATCGTAATCTTGAAGTACATTTGAAAATATACAGTAAAAGTAGATGACCTTGAAAACGAGAAAAACGGCGGCTAATACGCAAAATATCCTAGTAAATACAGTTAAAGAAAAGAAAGGAAAGAAGAAAGAGACTATATATCGAAAAATATAAACAATACATATGTATTGTTTTGAATATCTTAGTAGAATTTGAAAAGATAACATATCAAGATGGCAGGTGAAAAATGTCAAATTGATATCTTTCTATTTTATGCCAGAAAATGGGGGCGAGAATATTTGAAAATTTTTTTGAAGGGAGAGAGAGAGAACAAGGGAACAGAACTTTTTTCATAATGGATGATGTAATATCATACGGTGATGCCATGAAAAACAGAAAAAAAGCTTTAAATGACCGATTCTAGGTTATTCCGTTCTCTTTATCATCTAGTCGTATAAGAAAAAATAACAAAAGACGTTAGGGATAGAAAGCAAAAAGAAACCAAAACCAAAGACAGAAAAACGTGTAAAATGTCTCATAACACAAATCTTTTTTTACCAAAAAATCTGAATACCGCGGTGCGTTTACCTATGCAGCTCCGTTGACACAACACATTTGTGGGATATATAAGCGAAAAGTGGTTTATGATGATCATGGTTGTAGCATGTTATCAGTGTGATCACGTGTTACATAAAGAGTGCGATGCGTATTATCATCCTCTCGATGTAGTTTGTTTTCAATGTGGGATGAAGTCTTCATTTATCGTCTATAGGTAATTAAACCAAGATATCATAGAGCTCGCTTTTTTATAAGTGAGCTTGATTGTCTAAAGTTGTTTTCATGCTCTCATATCATTATATTGTCGGTTGATTGCTCTTTATAGGTGACGATCGATATTATAAAAAAAACCTCCAATGGATTAATTAATGTTAATGGATGACGATATGGTAGATCAACAGACCTAACGTCATTTGTCGTTATCGATCATATATGGTATTTGTGGTTTTTGTGGTCGTTTCGTTTATGAAGGTCAACATGAAGGTATCGTTCATCATGAATGTGGTCATGTTGACCATGAAGATTGTTACTTCTTCAGATACGTACCACATGTTTACCTTTGTGCCCAATGTGGAAAGCATTCACAAACGCTCACGTTCAAATAAATAAGTATTTTTTAATGTCTATTTGTTTGTTGTATTTTTGTTTCTGATAAATAATATCATTACCAAATAATGATGACTACCGATTTTCTGTTTATACTGATGAGAATTATTGTTTATTGATAGAGGCAGAGACACAGTTGATGAATTTCCTTGATTGTTGTGAAACCATTCTTTGTATTTTTGTATATTTTGTAGATATACATACAAAATATAATTAATGGATTAAAATGACTACGAATGAGAACACACGTAGATATCAACATATCATAGTTGGTAATTGCCTTTTTTGTGATGGGCGGGTTCGTTATGGTTCATGGGGCTCGGTCGTACGTTATTTATGTGGTCATGTCGCCTATGAACATTGTTATATCGACTACCGTAATCAACACGCTATGGTGTGTAGGAAATGTGGTGAACGGTCCGTCATGCTCACGTTCCAGTAAGTAAGTAAATCTGGTTATCTTAAATTGTTTACATAATCTCATATTGTCGATTGATTGTATCATTATAGGTAACAAACAAAAAACAGAAGGACCGTAATGGATCGAAACAGTGTTAAATATTAACGAGCGAGGATATGGTAGATCCTACTGGATCCATCAATATTTATCATCACTAAGTAACACTATAGTAGACCCTAAAGGATCTAATTAATGTTTTTGTTTATTGTTTTACCGTTTTGATTTCTGGTTTTTCTTTAGCAATAATATTTAGCAATAATATTGCCATGAACAACAATGGTAATGTTCAAAATCAGCAGTATAATACAAGTAAACAAAAAAAGTTTCGACAAAATAGAGTCAGCAATAGGATCCGAACTCAAATAAAGTCCGATATAATGATCCGAACTCGGTATATCAGAATAATACTCATCAAACTACCAATGTAGCGCCATCTCGGCCATTTCAGGATGGGTATAGCAATGACCAGCAATTTCAAGGTCAAATGCATATAGCCCGTCCACCTACTACACTAAAGCAATATGAATCTGATATAAACCTCGTTCGGAACAAAAATCAACTACAAACGATAGACGATCAGTATGAGGATATGTTTTTGAACACTGTCGAACAACGAACCCCTGTATACTTCGAACAAATTAATCAGAATTTGGCAAAAACACCAAAGTATCTGAAACCTACTGTACTAGAGAAGATTTTTGCCCATTCGTCCGCTTTGACAAAGGTCCATCTCTCCAGATTAATTGTACATTTCGATCGTTTAGCTAGAACAAATTTCCAACGCAACCTATTCGAAGAATACATGAAATTCGCTAACGATAACGAATGGCCAATAATTGCTCGTGAAGTTTTGAGCAATACGAAATCACAGGACCCAGCAGTACATATCAAGTACATCAAACAGCAACTGGTATATTATCATAAATTGATACAAAAAGAAGCCGACCATATTGACGCCAATTACGAAGCATGGAGAGACGACAAAGGTGGGATATGGAATGCTGAAGAAATACAATCATGGTCAGAGATTAAATCGGCACTACGAATCAAGTGCATGGATTACATCACGAACAAACGCAATCTTGGCAAGACACACTCAAAAGATGTGTGAAGATATAGGATTAAACCATTGCTGAATAATCACATTAAGCTATCATGACTCACACAGAAAGAGACGGAGAAGATCGTCGTTGAACGCATCAGAACTGGAAAAGGTTCGGTCTCAAAGAAGAATATATATGCGAATGAAACGTGCATATCAAAATATAGCTGATAGTATATTAAACTTTTATTTCAGATTAGAAATAATTTTCTTTTTTAAGACTAGACATCTTAGTATTGGGAGTTCCACGTTTTAGCACCTTCAGGTGCTACCCTGCCAAGGTTTTTCAAGTTATTTATAGCTGGAACAATACATTTCTCTGCAATTTTCAATTTTTTCGAAACTAGACCGGCATATGGGCTACCGAGTTTGGAAACAGGACCCCAATTATTTGTGTATTAATATACAAATAACGTTCATCTGCGATCCACTCGACCCTTTACTGAAAGATAAGATTACAACAGAAAGTCCAATCACCAAAACAACTGCCTATCTTCAATCAATCGTCGAAAAACGGGGCAACCCGCAGAAAAATCCTGAACATATATATCACAGGATGGTGGACGAAAAAACACCGTCTCTGAAAACTAAAATCTATCAGATAATCCTGCTCAAACAATCTATATCTTTCCTTCTCTTTCCAACACAAAAGAATCCTAAGACCTAAAACGTCGTCTAACAAAAAATTCGCATGCTGACCAGACTTAACAATAACAAAAAGTATGCGCTAAACTACTTCGCAGAATGAAACATCCACGATGTAACAGAAAAAAGCATAAAAAAGCAATATAAGTAGCTCTTCTCACAAAGAAGACCATTTAATGTTTCGGCTGGATCAGTAATTCAATCTCTCTAACCTAAAACACAAGAGTACTCGAATTTGCACACGGTAATACTTGAAAGCAACAAACTAAACTAACACATATTGCCACCCTCAGAATTACTTCAGTACTTATGAATGTAGCTGTCATTAATGTACTCCGGATGGCAGTGCTTCTAACATTACGCGCACGCCTTTGTTCCAAAGCGTATGGTACGCGAACTAAATTGAAAAGACGCTTTGTATCAACCAATAGGAAAAGACAGAACGGTAAAATCCACGAATTACCACGCTTATGTACGCGCTGCTCAAAATTCTCATTAGAAACCCTGACGAATGGACTGATATTTCGTTTGAATCGCCGTAAAATTTTGCTAGATTTAAATTCACCAGAGATTATAAGTGAACTATGAATATCTTGCTAGCTACGAGGACTAAATGCACCTTTTACCATCGGGGACTTCAGGATTTTGGGGATTTCGCCCAATAAAAATACAGTTCACTAATATATTACTCCCTAAACACGTTAACAAATTTGGTAAACAACAGCCCATCTTTCCTTTGATTTGTAGATCCATTGTTCGAGTTTGAAGATGGCAACTTCAATAACAGCCGCACTTTTCTGTTCTAGCCATAACTCTCTCAGATGCTGATGAGATAAATCTTACTTATGACGATAGTCGTATCTCTTGGCTTTTTAGACACAAAACTGAGAAAAGTTTCTTTTTGCCGCTAGTGTTTCGGGCAGGCGAGTACAAAGATGTCACTTGTCTCTTGCCTCTTGGAGAGACGAACATTTCGCTTGTATGACTCATTCTGGGAGGATATATATGTATTAATCGAATTATAACGCTGCACTGTTGCCTTCTAACCGAAGTTAGATGTTTATCTCCATCACATAAAAACGTTTTCTTGACTTATTCTTCCACAGGTAATGCACCGATAAGTATGTGACCTAACACATCAGAGATAAAAGTTTCGCGAAAAAGAAACTTTCATGTTAAAAAGATTTCTCCTCTGATGCATTTCGTCACATACTTTTCGCTATATCACCTGTGGAAGAATAATTCAACAAAACGTTTTTATTTGTTCGAGATAAACATTCAGCTTCAGTTTGATGGCAACATTCGAACGTTATAATTCGATCGAAACTGATCGTGTAATTGGTATTCAGGACGAGTATACATGTCCGATTTGTCAGAATCTGTTATTTAAACCAATCGCATGCAAAACGTGCGAAAATGTTTTTTGTTCAAGGTAAGTGACCTCATTTCTTTCCTCTAACTCAAAAATATCCTTGCTTCTTTTTTGACTATTGTCATACATTGAGTACATCCAGATCAAATGAGAAGAAGAAGAACAGACAAAAAGGAGCAGCAGCTTAATAATCTGGTGTCTATATTTCTTTTCTCGATATACTAGTATTGACGCACTTTGATACTCACTTTTAACCCAGAGCTTTTGAAAAACTTAATAATCCCATTGAATGCAAATTATTACTTCGATTTGCGATAATTTTATAGTTTAGCGGTCCTCATCAGCCTTTTGTTGCGTCTTTGTCGTAGAATCCAAACTTTATATTTATACAGATGTTCGCTGCTGTTATCGATAATACGTAACTAAATAAAAAATATGAGACTATCGTAGTACACGGCTAGTCAAAGACTTCAAAGAAAGTTCGTCAGAGTATGAAGAACATTCATAATATGGTTCAGCAATAAATTTCTTTTAATGTGATTTTCGAATTCTCCATTTAAATTTAGCTATTAATCCAAGTTTTCAGCCTTTGGGAATCTTTTCTAGCGAGCAGGCAAGATTTTTCAGAAAAAGTTTTTATATTTTCTTTTTTTAACCCAAATGAGTCTAAATTTTATTGAAAGTTAGTGAATATCAGTCGAACAAGCGGAAGAAGTGAACAAAACCCGGTATTTTTTTATTAGAGACAAAATTCAACGTAAAAAGAAAATTAATAGATCACAACTTTTCAAACTGGAAAACTCAAAATTATCTTGTATTACGATTTTATAAAGGCTATACTATTCGAGCGGAAAGATTCGGTTACCTGTTTTGTAGACGAAACTATAGGATATGCTATAGTACATGGAAACGTAACACGGACCATGTGTTCCAGAATGCTGTATAATGTGCTTTTTCCTCAAAGCATACATGACTATATGTAATCGACGATGCTGATTCCGAATATTAAAGTCGTTTTTGCACAAACGGTTTCAGAGGTTCGATTTTCTAGGGTAACCATTTTTTCTGTTTAAATCCAGTTCTGATCTATTCAGTTTGTAGGACATATCGAGTTAGGCATGTGAAAAACTGTTTTCGAAAATGCCTCTTCACTTTTGACTGCAACATAGATCCTCAGAACAGATAAAACCATATTCATGAAAACATTGCATCGAACATATTTTATTTACTGTTGGTTGAGGAAAACAAATACTACCGAAGTTTCTGGATGTGCTAAAAATACTGATCAAAGAATTAAACAACAATAAGATACTGCTACATTAGAGTTTCATCAAATTCTTGTATATAAAATAATTAAGTTTTTGTAATGTACATAACATAACATAATACACAATGAAAAAACGCAAACACAAACTGAAAAAACGTTTGCTATTTATACTTGAATATTTGAGGAACCGATGACACCATATTGGAACGATACAGCTATGTCATCAAATGATAGAAGAAAGAGAAAACACATGATATCATATTTAATTAAACATACATGATGAAATAATACATTTATGTTATCATATGGTAGAAGAAATATCATAAACAAAATAAATTTATATAACGTCTGAATGACATGACGAACAGACACCTGGGCCGTAAAAAAATCTTTACTACATAATATCACTGAATTTTCTAATAACTAAACACATGTCTAATTAGGAGAAGGTAAACAAAAGAAAAAAAACTTTTGCTTACACTATATTCTTATTCATCCTTTATCCCAAAAGTGTTTTGATTACTAAAAATTATCCAGACATATACACAGCTTCATATACTCTACAAACAATATAGAACAAGAACATTTTTTGATGGAAAAAATTTCACTCAAGAAACTCGGCTTCCGAAATGCCATGGGCGAAAACGACTACGATATTCTGAATCAGCGCCGTCGGCTACATAAGTCAGCGTGTTAGTCAAAAAGTGAAGAGAAATTTTGAATATTTTCCTCCTCAAATTAATTTT
>CAJNOQ010006972.1:0-12891 GCA_905250885.1 Didymodactylos carnosus
TAGAATTCAATAAAATTATGATCACTTCGAGAAAGAGGAGGTTGAATTTGAAGTCGTTCAGTAAAACTAGGATCATTTGTTATTACAACGTCTAAACAAGTCTTTGATTTCGCCCTAGTTATACCTCGCACAGTTTGACTTAGCCCCTTTGAAGTCGTAAATTTTCGTTTGAAGTCTAACAAGATACCAGCTGTTGTTGATTGTACTTCAGACTCTGCCCAAGCATGAAAATGAGCAGTAAGATCTCCTAATAAAATAATTTTATCGTGTTTATAAATGCTTAGTGAAATAGAATCTTCGAAAATGTAGTGATAAAAGTGCGGAAGTTAGAATTTGGAGGGCGATAGATATTAAAGAGTTAAACAAATAAATTTGAAGAGAGAGTTAGACGTAAACAAATCGATTCTAGGGAAGGATCTTCGAATTGTGGTAGGCGTACAAAGTGAGTCGAAGAGCTAATGAAAATACAAACACCACCATGTTTTGTTTTTTTCTTTTTTTTTGCTTGTATGATATACCCCTGCCGTGTCTATCCTTCCTTACAATATCATATCCAGAAAGTGCGATCCGCTTATTCGAAACTGATTCTCTCAACCATGTTTCGGTGAAACATAGAACGGAGGGAGAAGTGAGAGAAACATAGGCTCGAATCTCGTCAATCTGTGAACTGTGCTGCGAATGTTCATAGAAGCGATTAGCTTTTTTCCTCTCGCTGGGTGAATTGTTACCGCCATATGGGGAAACAATGAAACGCATTATCACATATCAACTTCCGAAACCCGAGTGACCAAGGAAGAAGGAAAGGGAAAAAGGAGAAAAACAATAAAAACAAAAACATCTTATCTAATGGTTCACCATCCTGGAAGGGAAAAAAGAATGACAAATACGAATAAAAAGGAGGAAAGACCTCTGTGAACTAACAAGTGAGTTTAAATAAATCAGTTAGTCATACCACTTAATTCACTATGCGTAGAGGAGAATTTTCCTTGCCGTGATGAGGAAACACATAGCCATTGCGAGTGAAGACACGTCGTTTGTCGACACCTTGCAGAATGTTACGCTCTCGATTATATATAGCCAAATTACGAGGTATAAGATCTTCTAGAACCACAATAGGACAATTCTTGCCCTTCAGCATCTTCAGCGAGGCAAGGATTCGCTTGACTGTAATTCGACTGTAAAATCGAGCGATGGATCCATCGCCCGATTTTAGTAAAAATCAAAATATGACTAACTTATAATAAGAGTCGTATAAGGGTTCGATAAGTATTTATAAAAATAATAGGTCTGGGGTATGTACATGCGTTGTGTGCGTGTTATGTGTATGGCTTTTTTTCTCTTTCCTTTCTGGTTCTTCTTTCTTATGTTTGTCCATTTTACTCGTCTCATACTCGAAGGCTCGGTACTCGACTCGTACTCGAAGCATTGGTACTTGTACTCGACTCGTACTTGAGAAATCCCGTACTTGCCCAGCTCTGCAACTAATCAATGATATTTTCTACAATGTTCCTTTCAGCTAGAATAATGGGTCAAAAGTTCAATATAGAAGTGGATGAAAGAATAAGAAGAAAGAGAATAGTTCGTTATTTATTCTGATACGAAGAAAAGAACGATGTTTGAACGTATTTAGACACATGAGAGAATATCGCAACAACGGCACTGTGACATCACAGGAAATTTAGAAGCGATGACAAGTAGGATGCTCAGTGGGATAATGAGTGTGTACACGGGAATTATGAGAATTCAAATGAAAATAGCTATTGCCCAACACGTACAATTAATAACTCATCAAACACATATGCTAATAATCAGCATGATGAACAACATAATAGTCGGTCTTATATTAATAATAATCATACATCTTTACAACACCGAATAATGAAGACAAATAGTAATATGATGAGTCAATGCATAAAGAAAGCTAGTGAAGTAATGATGAATGCGAAAGATATATTTCAAAACATGCTCTAAGTTATGCAGTTGAAAATTATTTGTGTTTGGATAAAATAGAATGTGAACCAAAACTGCAGCAACAACCAAATAGTACAGTTTTGATTAAAGAGTTATTCAAGTTAATTGAGAATGATTTCCGTGAAAATAAGAAAGATTACAAGAAACCTTTGGGATTTGATTATTGGTATTTTGATAAGCAAGGTGATTTGATGCTTTGTGAAGCATGTAGAGCTGTTTGTTTAACTTAACAACTCTTTCGCCTCTACTGGAATTTAAGAACAGAGTGAAAAGCAGATGAAAACATTAAAACAGCAACCGATATTTTTGACTTTTGTGATCGAGAAAAGCGGGTGAAGACGAAACGGGCAAAAAATACCGTTGATGTCATTTTGTAGAGTTCGACGAGTACTACAAATGAAGGGAAAAAAATTCTACCGTGTAGTTTTTATGATGTGGAACCTGAAAGTTGACTGTTTAAAAAAGGGTCTTCAAAGATGGGCTTTGTACTAAAACAGGAAAATAGATATCGACCTTATTCTTTTTTTATTGAATTAATCAGGACTTTTGCTTCATTTTTATCTACAGTGCAAGAACTTTTTCTTTTGTTTTGCCTTCAGAAAAGGTGAAATACTGAGTGTCATTTTTTCATTTTCGGCCATTTTGTGACAGCTAGTCTGTCCTTGTAAAGATACTAGGACAAGTTTTGAGTATCAGTACTTATACTACTCGAGCTGGTCATTCATGTAGCATATTAAACGCAGATGTTAACGTTATGGATATAGAGAAAAGCAAGGTCAAAATTGCTTCATGGTAAAGGAGGCTGAAACTTGACATCCCTGAAAAGGCATGTAGAATATGACCTTTTTAGCGAACAAATATGGGACTCTGTGTAACTATTTATGCTCTACACGAGAAGAGTCTTGAAATTTTTTCAGCTATTATGTCATGTAATGGTGAGCGGACCTGAATGAACGTACGCAACTAACATTCCACCTTCTAGATAGACCGATTCGTCACTTTTTTGCACGTTTTTCGTTATAGTCCGCTTTTGTATAGCATCCCACTGTATCTATCGCAGCCTGAATGCTTAAGGACAGCGGGATGCCCTACTTTATGCATCAAAAATGCACCTAAATTACATGGGAGAATGCATCCAGAATTATTCAAAAGTAGTATTGAACAAGTATTGAAGTGTGTTGAAAAGGGCATTAAACAACCTGTTTATAGTTCGAAAATTTTCCATATAATGCAATGTTTTCAATGGGTAACGTGTCAGCAGAAGTTCAACAACACAAAATTTTAACCTATATCATTATTTCTATAACCCCAAACTATTTTTTCTGATTCTTCATGAAAAACTGAATATAAAAAGCGAAATTTAGCTGAATTTAAATTTAAAATGGCAAGAATATAATGGATCTTTTTCGAGATGCTGTCCCTTATCGAAATTCTAGGTACGGAACTGACTAGATCCATTTCCTTTTGCCCATCTTTTGTGTCGGGTCAGATCTTACGTACGTAAAAGGACGTAAAGTATTGAATTTTTCTCTTTTTTCCTTATAAACTTTCGCTTTTTATTCCTCCAAAACCCGTCAATCGCGGTTACACAAAAGAGAGAAGGCGGTAGACACTGCTAAAGCTTTAATATTGGAGACATTTTATTAAAATACAGCGACGTTTCAATAGAACGATGTAGATTGTCAGCGAACAGTAATCTATGTTTAAGACGAAAAAGAATTGTTTTCTTTTTCCGCAAACAAATATACCAGGATGATTTTTAGAGATAAATAATTTTATCGCATCATTACTGTTGGCAATATAAGGATATTTTTATATTTTTGAATAGAGAGAGATCTACTGAATCGAATGATGTAAAACTCAATTATCTTCAAAGATAACTGAGTAATTAGTGGTAATTTTAGAGAGACTGAATTTGTTCTCATTAGAAGCAATGTTCCCATTACGAACATCCAGCCAAAAAATGTTCCTAATTCGGACACTCCATGTAAAATACCTCATATAAAAATCTTTTATGATTTAACGAGGCCTCATCATGTGAAAATTCGTTAAAAATTTAGCGACTTAACAATTAAATAAGTTACAAGTTTGACCTTGAAAACGCGTTAAATTTGCAAAAACTTAACGCGTTTTTACTCGTGAAAACATTCTAACGCGTGTTTCATCGTTAAATTCGTTAGTGTACATATATAGTAGTACTGAGAATTTTCTAGACTGTTATCAATCACACGAACGATCAGCAGTTGCCAATCATCAATATTTCTTAAGTTTTACTTATTTTAGTTAGAAAAGCTTATATCACCAACTATACTTCAATATCATATGCAGTAAACTACATGCAATAATTCAACGATAATCAAAGTACTAGTTTGTTAGTTATTTTAAAGAACAAGTTTCAACTATCTTGAATTTTTAGTTCAGTAAAGGCTCAAGAAATTATGAGTTGTGCTATTTCTTTTTTATTTATAGTGTCATATGACAATTCATGACTTCTTACTGAACTAAAAATTCAAGATAGTTGAAACTTGTTCTTTAAAATAACTAACAAACTAGTACTTTGATTATCGTTGAATTATTGCATGTAGTTTACTGCATATGATATTGAAGTATAGTTGGTGATATAAACTTTTCTGATCAAAATAAGTAAAACTTAAGAAATATTGATGACTGACAACTGCTGATCGTTCGTGTGATTGATAACAGTCTAGAAAATTCTCAATGCTACTGTATATATACGCTAACGAACTAAGGTGAAGATGGAAAAACGAGAACAATCTTAAACTAACAATCAACAGTTTGAAAAATTTTTTAATCGGTTATAACTCATCTTTGGATTATTCTTAAAAATATAACGGTAAAGAAAATTAAAAAAGATTGAGAATGCTCTTTTCCTTTTCCGTGCTACTGATCCTATTTTCAATCGATACCCTTAAAAATACTATGTCAAAATATAGCTTAAACTGTCATCTTTCGATTGCTGAAAACCGAATGTCTCTATCTTTTATTGTTTTTGAGTTATTCAAAAACAATATTTTAGCGTATTTTCTTGTCTACCCAATTTTACTCGTCGTATAAATATCGGAAGCACTGTTGAAATTGAAATTGAATGCAGTTCGATGAAAAAACGTCGTAGAGGGTTCGGCGACGTCTGGTTTTGTTCAGAAATGTTTGCTCTACATGAACGAGCTATTTACAAAAGGTTTCCGTTGGAATCGCGGGACTTGAGTTTTTGGGAATTTTCTAAAATCTTGGTTTTCCACAGACCTGGCTTGCAGGAATTTCAATGGAATTTTCATATGCATTTCACCTGATTATAAACTCTTTCAGTTGTTCAAATCTATTTTTACCTCTGTTCTGGCTATTATAGTCGAGAAGAAAAATTATAAATAAAGGTGAACCTATAATTTTGGCCAGTACTGTAAATCATTATTAGAAAAATTATCCGCAAAAGGCCAAACTCTTCCTGTCATTTTTCGATATAAAGTGAGAAAGTTAGTGAAAGATATAGTTGGCTCGATATTTGTAGTTAAAAACAACTTTGAATGTTGTTCAGTCAGTTTTTTTGCGATTGTCTTATATGGTCATTATTATTTTATGATTAGTTATTCGGTTATCAGTGTATCTTAGTACAAAACGGCCGTGAGGACAATACATCTTTCAAAAATTTCTCGTTCAAGAATTTATTCGAATTGCATAGATAAAGCAATGAGTCCACAAAAGCGAAAAAAAAATAAGTGGCCTCTGACTAGAATCGAACCAGCACTATATGCATATCATGAGACTTACAGTGTACCACTACATCATAGAAACCGTATAGTGATATGGTTGGTAATTGAGAAAATAGTAAAAATTAAATATTTTTAATTCAAAATGCATTCTCTTTCCTATCCCAATTAATTTGCGTTCTCTAAAATATTCAAAACGTTCTCTTATCAATCTAGTTGTGTTCTCTTTTAAATTCTTGGCCGAAAGACTTAACTGCCATTTTGAAAACAACTATCTTACTGTAAATTTAATTCTAAGAGTTCTTACTTGTAGCTAGTTTAAGATATGCGATATATTATGGCATTTTTATATCACTTCATTTTACTCTACTCTAAATTTAATAATGATCGTTGAAAAGTTGAATTACGTTGAAATTTTTGAAGAAATTCGTCCGATGACGCACTTTGTTGTGAAATTTTTGGCCATGTTGCCTAGGTCTGTAAATAAATGTTCTTATCTCATTTCTTAGAGATATGATTGTTCTACAAGAAGGAACCAGTATCATTTAAGAAAAATGAAATTTGCACGAGAGTTTTGAGGGGCATCCATCTTCAATAAAAAACTTCGCTTTAAAAGATTTCAAATTTTCGTTTGATTACACTTTTTAAGATCCAATTTTCATTTTAAAAAATCAAAAGGTGTCTCATTTTTAGTTTTATGTAGTCGTTCGAATCAAATATTACTCGACAATAGCGGACAATATCTGAGGTCAAAATATCTCACATAGTAATACGAAGCATTTTTGAAAACGGACATGCACCTTTTTTAAAAATTACAAAAAAAGTCGCAAGAGGTACACGGTTCAAAAAAAGGCTAAAACTATGCACTCATCAATTTTAATCGCTTAGACTTTGCTGCGCCAATACTATATTCTAAGGAATGACGTCATCACTTCATTAATTATAATTCAGGGCTTTTAGCAAAACTGATATAACTCTGCAAGACGAAGTCGTACAAACCTGCGAGACATCTCATTCTGATCAGAACACTCTGCTCAACATAGTTCCATGTTTGTTAAAACGGCCAACCTTAAAAATTCTAATTGAAATATGAAAGTTTGAAAAGGGTGATTTTTAGGGCTTTCAGAAATCTTTTTCAAAAACCTCCAAAAACATCGAATTTTTGGCAAACTGAGATGAATTCTGAAAGATGACACTTTAGGATACTGAATCGTATGGTTACTTCAGTTTCGTAGGTTTCGAAGAAAAAATCGAATTCCTGAGGAGGAGGGGCCCTTAAAACCGAAGACACATAGAGGATTGATGGATAGAAAAACCAAGCTGCGTGCACGAGCGGAAGGTTATGTATCGTTTACTCTTTGGGAAACTGGATTACTGCTCTGTAAAATTACAATAGATTTTTAATTCTTGTATATTGGTTGAATCGTCAAAATGTTGTCCACACATTTACAAAAAAAACGTTCTCATTTATTATAGTTTAAGGGTTCATAAATAAAATTGTATATTTTGTTCAAGATCAATTCAGATCAGAGTTTTTACTCTCTACATAACAAAAGCTAATGTTTTATCGATTCTTTTTCTTTTTCACTTTTTAATGCGTTGAGCAACCAAAACTTTTTCACAAATAGACCTGAGTATTGGATAGCTGTACCAAAAGTTTCAGCCCATTGACTCTAAAGATCTTGGGATATCGAATTTTCGATCATATAGGTGGTGAAGAGGATTTTCGCGTAAGCTTACACACACACATGAAATATCTGACAGTTGGACTAGTGAATATGATAACTAAGCGATGACTAAGCGATTAAAATTGATGAATGCATAGTTTAAACTATGCATTCATCAATTTTAATCGCTAAGTTTGTAAACCTCAATTTCCAATGCAGTCCAATCCGGATAAAGCCTGTCCCCATACCGGTTGTATCAATATAAGATCCTGAGAATGAGCCGTATGAGCATCCTGAGAAGTCGTAATCAGAAGAGTTCGTATTATGTTTAACAACAAGATCTCTTTTCCCAAACGCCCTTTGCTGATATCATGACACGCGGAATATTCCAATTGATTCTGATCAATATAAAATTTTGTCGCTGGAATGTTGTGGGAATTCGTTAAGGTAAATAAAAATGCTCGAGGATCTTCAAGGTATCTTTCATTTATAGGCGAGCTTCACGGAACCATTGTGTAACCTCCAAACAGGTAACCACCCGTCTTCGACTGGATTACAGTAATTGTCGGACCCTGTCCATACAACATTGATGAAAATCTCCAGCACCAAAGCCGTCGCGTGTTGCTTTATAAATCAACTGCCAGTTTTATCCACGTTGATGGCAAAATTCATTTAACTTTAACTGATGTACAACAGTTAATAGTGTACCATCGCTAAAAAGTTTCATAACAAAAAATGCATGATAATTTCACGTCTTTTTAGTTTTAAAGTCTAAAAGTGAGGCCACAAGAAAATTAAGTTGTGTCTGACTTTGACCATATAAACTATATTTGTTAGTTTCATTAAAATTATACGTGTGCTTTTCGAAGTTAGAACCCCATATGTAGAAGGATACACAAAAGTTCAGTTATTACGTTAAGACGTACTATAACATGGTTGAAGAAAAGTTATTTTTAGTTGTTAGATACAGGCTATGACTAAAAAACACGCTACAACTTTTTCTGGTAATATTTTCTTACCCTATAAATGGAACATGGGGCTTATCTGAATAATGGGAATGAGGATATGTTGTTGTAATAGTGAAAGCGTCATTATTCGTCGATAACTCTGTTGCTCTAATAGTGTCAGGGACACAATTCGTCGATAACTGTTTTTTTTCAAGATGAATAAAGTGAAACTCAAATAATTTTGTTTCTACATCTTTTAAAGTTTGTTTGACGGACATTGTTGTAGCATCATCACCACCTTTCTTCAACTGAATTTTTGTTTCTTGTTTCAATTTTTTCACTTCTTTTAATCGATCATCTTTCTGATTAACTAATTCAGATCGGACTAGAGCTTCAATTTTATCTTTATTTTTCTCGTATATTTGATCTATCTCCTCTACTCTCTTGTCACGCCATCTTGTCAATTCCGCTACCGGCCCTTCCACGAATTTAGCTACACTATATTGTTTAATTTTTTCTGCAAATTGATTGATTTCAACATCAACGGATGATGTTCTTGATCCACGACTAGCTGGACATGCTTATTTACATGTTTTAAAAAGACCTGTTTATTACAATGTTGACATGGTGCAACGGATGGAAGATCACAAAGTTGACAAACTTGTTTTAATGATGATAATGCAGTAGTGGCGGCCATAGATTACACGTCTGCTACTTTTATAACGTAAAACACTTCCCTTTTTTGTTCATAAATGAAGTAAAAAAGGGACAAATAGTTTCTTGTGCATATCTTTCTGTTCTACTCTACGGGAATACTTTTGAGTTTTCTTTCTTTATATGAATGTCATCGTCCTGGTTTCTGTCTTTATATTAGAAAAAAACAATTTCTAGCGT
Organism: Didymodactylos carnosus; assembly: GCA_905250885.1. NCBI lineage: Eukaryota > Metazoa > Rotifera > Eurotatoria > Philodinida > Philodinidae > Didymodactylos > Didymodactylos carnosus. Next base: position 9,205 of record CAJNOQ010006972.1, read on the forward strand.
TCGTTCAGTACAGGATTTTATCGTCAAAAATACGTCAGGTTTACTTTAGCAAAGTAAAGTTCTGTATTTTCTTTTTACCAAGGAAACACAAGTAAATTGTCATCCCTAAAGAAAGTGGATGAGAAAAAATGATTTTTTTTATTTGCGAGAAATGAAATTTAACTTTTGCTTTGTAAATGTAAATGTTTTTACAATTTAGTTTTTAGTAAAGTAACTCTTTTTCCTTTCTTTAGTTAACAATTTCAAAGCGCAATTCTTATTTTCTTTGTCGACCTTATTGCCTGTGTATATTTATATATGTTTTTTGCAGATGAAAGATAATTGTTTCATACATCATTCGATGCAGTTTCTGAATATCATGTTTATTTTGATTAAAAATGATTTCAAAGTGGAAAAGGCCGAATTTAAGTGAAACCAAGATCTTTCGAAAACTGCATACTTCAGCGCCCTGTTGATTCGCGCGTTCCTAACAATACTGATGTTGAGTGCATAAGCATATATTCTCAACAAATTTGAAAAAGTTTTGATTTGTATAGAATGATGCGCTTGACTTTTACTGAAAGTGTTTACTGACGCAAAATCTTTTAACGTAGAAAATAATTTTTTCCTGTTGACTTTATATTCGAATCCGAAATTTTTTCCATTTAGCCTAGGTGTATTCTTAATTGCTCCTACGGAAATTTATTTTAAATGGATAACTCTTGAATGGGATTCTTTTGCAATGTATGTAAGGTCAGGAACAATAAGTAGTCTAATAGTTCAATTTTTTCCATCAAGGATTGTAGATTCACTCGCTAATTTACGATGTCATACGAAGTAACTAATGAGTATAACAACTTGTGTCTCATAAAACATTACGTCGGTAATTGCTCTATTCCTAATCTGAAGTTGAAGAAGAATGCACCGTCAATAATCAATTGAGTTCATCTGCATTCTATTTCTATTTGTTTCTGTTTTGGAAAATGCTAAACATTCAAAAAGACATAATTCGTCTAATGGAGTGATAAGTTATTTGAGAGTTTTTCTTAACACATTGACCTATAAAAATTATCGTTCTAGTATCAAAAGATACTGAAGAATGGGTTTCTCCCTATGGGTGATATGGGGTATTTTACTGTCACAAAAGACGGATACATGCATAATTTTAAACAGAATGGCTATTGCCACTTATAGAAGCCACCGGGTGTAAAAGCTTTTATTCATCGTATTGAGTTTAAATATGATAGACCGTTTTTCTTTTTCGTCCACGATCAACAAAGCCACACTATTTTGCACGTAGGAAGATACAATGAATCCTCACAACTAAAGGCTAGCTTTTATCAGTCAAAATGAAATAAAACAAAACATAAAAGTCAAGAATGAAAATAAAACGGTCGTTTCATGCATGATAACATGTCAGGAATTTGTACCATAGGCCCTTGTAAGTAACTCGAGTAGAGCTGATCTTCTTCCATTAATGCTATCTGCATATCAATTGACACAAGTGTCATCATGTCCTTTAGCTCCAAGTGTTGTGTGGTGAGTCTTCTTGAACGAAAGTGTGTAAAGTAACTTTCTTTGTATGTCTCATCATTGGACCGCGGATGCCATGCTGGCGAATTATATTGTGTTCCGTATAGAATTGCTAAATCAGACGATACTGGGCAACCTAATTCGCACAGATATCCGTAATAATCGGTAACGACCATTCGGTCACATATATTGTAACGACAACAGTCGAGAATAAATATGATTGTGAGAGATCGATATGTGTACAACTTGCGAAGAAAGTCACATAGTGAGAATAAATCACGTTCACAGATGATTGTTCCATTTGGATAAGGGATTGGATAAAGATAATTGTCCTTCTAAAAGAAACGATAAGTCGGTTTATTTAACGTCACTTCTTTAGTATACTTACCCAATTCTCAGCACAGTGTCCACTAAAGTAGAGTAGCACCACGTCCTTATCTTTAATTTTTCGTTCGAAATTATTGAACACTTTGGACATCTGTTGTTTATTAATGTTTAAAACAGTGAAACATTCAAAATTTATTTGTTTCAACACAGAGGTCATCGCTAACGCATCAGACTTTCCTTGTGGCATATCTTGTTTATTTCCAAATTGTTCATTACCGATGATAAGTGCTAATTTACCCAGTTCACATTATCAGTGGAAAAAATTCAAAAAACTTGACGAATCTCTTTTTCCGAAAAACCACTAACTTTTTTTAAAAACTTGATGATGAGATCGTTGTACCATTTCATAATCTGTAGATTCAAGTCGTAAAAAAAAAAGAAGAAAATAGAAAATTTCATATTCGCCATACAGCGATTCATATTCTCAGTTAATATACTGAAATCGTATTTTTTTTGATAAACTTACTTTAGCCGAATGAATATTGATCACCTATGAAGAAGAACAAAAGGCATTGTATTGTTATCAAATCATAAAACTATCGGGTGTCCCAGGTAGAATAGGCCTCTCAGTATTTCTGAAATTTCTCTTCTCACATCCGCTTCATTCGAACACATTTTTTTATCAAAAGATAGCGCTTGAGATTCTCTACAAAACCATATGTGACTAGGCCCAAAAAGTGTTCGATATATATTTAAAAAGAGATGAAAATAAAAGACATATAAAAAGGTATAAAAACTAACGGGCTGAGCATAATGAATCGCTGCACTTTGGGTCCAATTCCGCGTATTCAAAAAGCGAAATATACCAAAAGATGCAACGTGAAAAGCTCTACAGTTTATATAAGACCGCTTATTTTATTGTTGCACTCTTTGTTTTAAAAATTCATGAAATTTTGAGCAATCAAATTTTGACCATGCGAAAAGTATATATTTTTTTGGTAAAAGATCAATTCGTTTTTTCTTATTTCATCCTGCTATTACCTGATATGTTTTATTAAGAAAGAAATGAAATACACCACAAGATGCAGCGTGAAAAGCTCCACTATTTACAAATAATAATAATAATAGCGTCCGATAGGCTTAACGCCCGTAGAGGCCGGCTGCGGTTATTACTAGTTTTTTCCACGTGCAGCCGGGTTCTTTCGTCTTTTCTTTTTACAGACGGCGGTATCTGCGCCCTCTTCCGTCTAACGTACTGACACAAGGTTTGGTCAGCACGAATGACTCATGTGGAATGAGTCATTTTTTAGACAACTTATCCGTTAGTGACTTGTCCAGGGTCATTCCATGGCTGATGATACTGAGGTTTGAACGCAGTACCTTGTGGATGCGTGTCGAACAACGTATCCACTCGGCCATGGCGGCTGTACTATTTATAAAGAACAATTATAAAAAAATGAAAAATAAAAAAAGCGAATTGATCTTGAACCGGAAAAATATATCGTTTTCGCCCGATCGAGATATGATCGCTCAAAATTTCATGAATTTTTAAAACAAAGAGTACAGCTATAAAACAGGCGGTCTTGTGTAAATTGTAGAGCTTTTCACGCTGCGTCTTTTGGTATATTTTGTGTTTTTTATACGACGAAGTAAGTGATGAAAAAATGGGATCCAAAGTGCAGCGATTTATTATGCTCAGCCCGTTAGTTTTTATATGTCTATTATTTTCATCTCTTTTTAAATATATATCGAACACTTTTTGGGCCTAGTCACATATGGTTTTGTAGAGAATCTCAAGCGCTATCTTTTGATAAAAAAATGTGTTCGAATGAAGCGGATGTGAGAAGA
>CAJNOQ010006973.1:0-12890 GCA_905250885.1 Didymodactylos carnosus
GTAACGATGTAATAGAGTTTTCTCTTTTAGCGTATCTTTATGTTTTTCTTGATGTCGCATGTAGATATGTGTATGTCAGACATGAGGATACATATAGAAAAGAAAAGGTGATCTGTATGCGACATCAAGAAAAACATAAAGATACGCTAAAAGAGAAAACTCTAATTTTTTTATTTCGTCCATTCGTCGATAGAAGAAGAAAAACAGACAGACAGTGTGCGTATATCATCGTCCACTATGTTTATTCTTTGTTCTCTTTTAACATACATGTGTAATAGATATACAATACAAGTCAATTATAGTCATTTCTTAACTTTTTAACGCAGTGCAACGAGTGTTTTTCTCCAAGGATTTTTTGGGTTTTGTTGTAGTTAATGAAAATAGACTAACTGTTTGACTATTGTCTTTAGTAAGTACACAGTAATTTTCGAGAGAGAAGAACATTCGGAGAGGAAAATTAATTTTTTTGTCTGAAAGTTGAACTATTTTCTTCTTGACAGTTTTAGAATCGAAAGAGAATATTCTTTCTCCGACAATGCATCAAATCTAAAGTCTTCTCCGATGTGTAGGTTCAGTTAAATACGTTGACTGTGCAGAGATCTCAGAATGAAAAGTCACAACAGTAAGAGAAATGCACAAGGTTGAAATATCACAAATTGTGGGTTACCTCGGTGTTAGATCGCTTTGCCGTTTGAGTCTTTCAGAATATATCAACGAACATTTCGATCCTGTTTGATGCACAGAGCATAGCGGCACAGCCAGAGCATCTCAATCACAGGACGCTAGATTGGCTCTAGCAGCGAACTGAACCGAGTGGCACGTGTCTACAGATACACATTCACTGAAAGTTCAAGAGTGAGTGTTTTCTTCACATACGGCAAACGTTACTTTATTGACACAACTCACAGATGAGACACAAAGACAGTCCCTCTCACTTCTATTCTGAAATTCAACGGCAGTAACGTTTCGAATCGGAACTGAAAAATACACCGACGAAGAGGCTAAAGATACATCTGAGATAAAACTTTTCACCGGCAAAAACAATATCACACTTTAGATGAGCAAATCAATAATAGTTCAACTTTGTAACGTTGAAATGAAATGGAACTTATAACTCAAAACAAAAAAAATAAATTGCTGTGTACTCTGAAGGTGTTCTAGGCGAAAATCTCTACTTACTTCATGTTCTCGAAGAAAATATCGAGTAAAACATGATGAAATTTGGTGGAAAAGAGATTAAACCATCGAAAGAATGTAAATACAATCAGATAAGCGGTTGCAAACCTTTCTCAGCCTTCCTGCAACCTTGTTCTAATCATATCGGGATCTTGGTACGATCTTGTCCGGATCCCATTGCAATCTTTGTAGGACTTCAGCGCGATCCCGTCCAAAAACTTTTCGCGTCAAGATTGTCAAATTTTCGTTACACGGGAAAAATAGTAAGATCAGGTACGATCGCGGTATGGATCCCGCGTTAAGTTTCAAATTTCTTGTCAAAATCGCGGCAAGATGAGGCTGTATTCTTGCCGCGAAATGAAGTGGGAACGCTTCTAGGGATAGCGAGGAGCTTAACAAATTCAACAGCAATAACTTTTCGCAGGGTGTTGAGTTTTTATAGAAGTCTGCCCGAGAACATGATGAGCATGCAGTGCGAAGACATACTTTTGTAAGTTCCTCAGTTCAGTGGTTTGTGTCTTGGTCTCATAATTCATACTCGCCAAGCGTAACAGGTTCGATTCCTGGAGGAGCTGGCGTTTTTCTTCCCTTTCAAAGTAGTCGATTTTACTAGCACGGTTTTACCTGGACGGTTTTCCTAACGGTTTTAAAACTGTCATATTGGAACCATAGGAAACAAATGTATGAACAACTAAAACCGTGAAAAAAGAACATGCCAAACTGACTGCGAGAAACTGTGTATTAAAACCGTGATGAGTTTCACAGTTTTTTTTCTCCGTGTACGTTCCAGTTTATTCTTTCGGAATTTCATTGATAGGAACTTTCAACGGTACAATCTCAGGATATTGGGATGATTCAATGTTTAAATTGAGCGTAGTATTAATCCACCCTAGAATATATTTAAATAGACTTTTTTCTCTGGTTCATTATGTAATTCATGATCAAAACCTTTCCGTTCTTCATATTTCCTTGGTCGTTTTGCTTTGTTAGCCCATATGCACGTATACGTTTGACAGGTGTGGTTGTATCTTTGCTACCGTGTTGAATAAGTGTTGGAACGGGAAACACAATTATAGTACTTTCAAATTCATAACGTAATTGTAAAAACATTGAAACTGTACTTGCTGGCCAGCGATCATAAACTAATGTATCAACTCGATATTTTTCGACTTCACTCTTATCTGAAGAGTATTCCTTTTTATCTTTATTACCACTGAGTGATAAACGAAAATAGGGCGCTAAATAACCAAATGTTTTCACTAAAATATATTGAATAAAACTCGGCCGTTGTGATATTGCAATTGATGGTGTCGATAACACCATTGCTTGATAGAGGGACGATTTTGGTCGACGTCGTTGAATATGCGATAATGCAACCGGTTCCATTACCATAAATAACGAGTGGAAGATCAGGATAATATTTTGGTTCACATACTTTTGCTATGGCTGCTTCCATATCATCCATTACCGAATTTAAACATACACCACGTTCACTGCTCGATCGGCCATGACCTCGTGTATCATAGGCAACAAATGCTATGTTATGTTTATTAAAAAATTCATCGACGTGGCATAGCGGCCACTATGTTCACCAAAATCGTGCACCATAAGAATGACAGCTTTCGCATTTGAACAGCCCCAATTTCTTCCAAATAGTTTTAGCCTACCGGTCGCTTCATCCTCGTATTTTGAAAAAAACTCAAATTCTTCAACGCTCATAGCTATTCGTTAGTCTGAAAAGAAGGTAAACAAACTTTAGTTCTCCTAGACTGAACTTCTACATAACATTCCAGTAGAACTAGTATCAATAGACACTGACTAAAAGCTGGATATCATAAGTACGATATACAGTTGAGAGATACTTAAACAAAATTGAACTAGATACCATAACAAGAATTTATACCGCAAACACAGGTTTACCTTGAAATCTAAACTGTATGATCGGTAATTCGCTACTTTTGAGCAGAGTTCGTTTTCTTGTGGAATTTTTGATAAGAATTGAGTCATGAAATTATAAAAACTTTTATTTGTGGTTGACGTGAGATATATCACTAGGGATGAGCGATAGCGGTAAAACATATTACTGTTACCGACGCTTCAGTTACAATCTCAAATTTTACTACAGTAATTTCAAACCGGTAAAAAATCTTTAAGTTTTACAGAGGTAAACATCCGTAAATGTTACAAAGAATACAGTAAGACGAAAAACGTCAAGGGCAGCCTTCTCATGTGATGTTATTTTTTGTGTTGAAAGAATAAAAATAGTGGAAAGGTAAAAAGCATATTTTTTCTGCTCTGTTTTGCTGTCATTTTAGAACAAGAAGTGGTGTAGTGCTGTTAACCTTTATAATACTGCTGTTTTCGTTCGCATGCACTTGTCTGATAATCGTCAAAGCTTGCGCCGAAAGCGCAAGATAAACTGTTCAAGTGGATTGTGTTTAAGCTGAAATGTTCATCGTGGCAGTGTTGTACTCTTTATTCTGTCATTTGTTTAAAACTACTTTCTTGATTTCTTGAAATATCTCATTCTTTTCTCAGAGATGGTAAAGATTCCGATACGAAAGATTGAATCGACAGTGTTCAATCTTTCATTCAAAACGTATTAAAAGTTGCGTAACAAAAGCGAAAGAAAACAGAACAACCTCGTTTTTATTTTTTTCAAACACTTTTTCTAAACGTTTTATACAATAACGCCTTATGACCATCTTTACTACGTAGTATCTTCAGTAACAAATGGTAATGAAATTTTTGGTTTCTCGGTAATGCTTTGCAAAGTTCATCGTTTTTATAAGGTTGAACGTTCAACATGTTGATCGTCCTGGTATTCTTCAATCTTTGAACTGCCTTATGGTGATCTAAATAGTCTCTTCGGCATTATTCTTTCTCCAGCTCAGAGCTTTAAGAAGCTTCTTAATTAGCTTATACTTTAATCTATTACCTTTCAATTTACAACTGTTCTCCTTTGAGAATGTGTATGTATATGACAAAAATGTTCTCACTTGAGAAATTATTAAGTAAATTGTTCCCATTCGAGAGGTTACTAATAGCTCATCATATTGTTGAAATGACAACTCTATGTTTATATGTGGCATTATGTATATTGTAAATGCCAAATACTGTAGAAGCGGAAAAAAGTTTTGTTTTCAATGACCTGTCATTATTTTGAAAAATGCTTCTCACCATTAGATTATTGTGCATGTAAATCTCTCGTCAGTACGTTGTGGAAAGTAAGGGAGTAAAAACAATGGTCGAACGATAAAAGAAAGCCTTGATTTTTCAAAAACATGATGGGCAGTAACTGCTATAGCTCCATAAACAAAAGCATGCCGCAAGAGCCGGCTTGCAGGAAAACATCCTTTACACTCTGCGCTGCAAATCATGACATCGAAAATAAAAAAATAAATTGTTCTCTGAGAACTATACGTTTTTCAATATAAAAAATACGGTATATTTTTTTGGTCTACTTTAGAAACAAATACGATTTTTCGACTTCAAAAACGTTCTCCTAAACTAATGAGATATTTGTAATCAGGAGATAAAACTGAATCAAACAATGTCTTTCACGATCATACTTTCTTTAGAATCTTTTGCTAGTATTTGGTATCCTTCGTATAGTTTGTAAAGTACTTTAAATGGGATGCTTTTATGCCCAAGACTAAAAAATAATACAGTTTTGTAGTATTCGTAAAGGGCTACAAGACTACTGTCGGCGCCAAAATACAAGAGTAGTGCTCTCTAAAAAAATATTAGTAGTTTAAAAAACCCGAATGGTTTTTTACTCTTGTTTGTAAACCCGAAACGGTATAGTAACACATTTGAGCAACTATTTGACGATTTTGTATCGTTACTAAACCGTTTGGTTTTTCAAAATACTTTTTGGAAAAGTATTTTAAGAAAATAAAGGGCTTTTTATTAATGTCACAAAACCCTAAACGTATTCTATTTTCGTTATTAAACCCAAAGGGTTGACATATAAACCCTTTTACTATTTTACAGATCCAAAAGGGTTTTTAATTATTACTTACTGCTAAATTCCAAAGATTTTTCAATTCAATTCCTAAACCATTTTGGTCAAGGACTAAATAAACTACCGAAAATAGAATACCTTTAGGGTTTTGTAGCATTGATGAAAAACCTTTTATTTTCTTAAAATACTTTTTGGAAAAGTATTTTAAAAAACCAAAACGGTTCAGTAATGATACTATACGCCTTTGGGTTTAGAAGCAAGAATAACATACCGTTCAGGTTTTAAAAACTACCTATTTTTTAGAGAGCACATAAACTGGTGAAATACTGTTCATAACAGTCATTTGGAATATCGCATTAGTATCGGATCATTCACAACTAATGTTACTTCTTTTAGGTAGCCCCTAGATAATCAGCGAAAACTTATTCACTAATACCTTTCTTGAAATGTTGAATATTTAACGTAAAACAATAAGTATTTAGAAAAGTAATTACTTTAACCCTTTACACCCGAAGACACTTTTATTATAGCTGCCGCTGAAATAACTATTGCATTGAACCTTACAGTTCTTTGGTACATCCATGTTAAAGTTAAAGGTCTACATTGTTTTCCAATAGACTTTTAATACTTCTCCGAAAACAAACATCACTGTACGAGTTAGGGTGACCGACAATCTGTGTATCCGTTAAATTCCGGTCTGCCGTATCTTGAAAATATGAAATTGTGGCTTCCATTACACTTGGTTGTACACTAAAGAATATTATTTCGATCTCCCATATTTACATCAGTTTCATCCAAATATACAAGCTCATATATTTTTCCGACAACAGCTTTATATTGGCTATTACAATAGCGAGTGGGGACTAATTCTTGATTGCCAATCTACTAGTTGTAAGGATAAAATGTGCGAGAAAACAAAAATGTTTTAGAAATCTTATCTAACTATTGATATATGACGGATGGGAAAGGCTAAATGGTCGATTTTTGCACCGATTTTTTCTACAGGTTAACTTTGATTAGAAAACTTCGTTTTGATGGTAAAAGATAGAGAGTTTGTGTAAATTTTTATAGTATACTTTTCTTAAAATAAGTATATTTGCCGTTTCTCTGAAGCATGTAAAGTCCTAGACTTCGACTAGTATTGTAATAGAATTTATTGTATACTGACTTGATTTTCTTTATAATCACAAATCAAAGTGACTTGACTTCAAGTAATTTTGATTTAGCTTGCCCATTTCTGGAAAACAGCCTCATTTGTTAACTATTTTTTATATTCTCTCTCAAACCATATATTACGTTCTTTATCATCTTTGCGCTTGTTGTAACTACCTTGAGTTTTAGCAAAAGTATAAGTTTGCTTATTCAATAAGTGACCTGGATGTTTTGACTTTAAAGTTTTTGTTACTTAATCCTTTTTATTACAAAAATTAATTTACGTTTAGTATGTATACTTTACTGTATGAGAGAATTAGCAGCTGGTAATACATTTGGATTTTATTGTATATTTAAAAATAAAATACGGTTTCCATACAAAAAAATCAAAAGAATAGGCCATGTGTATGTAAATTCGTGTCTGTACATAGATTTTTTATCTCAGTTGTGAGAATTTTGTTTATTCACATGACAAACAATAATAATAACCATGAAGTGCTTGTTAGTTAGTTTCTTATGTTGTCTTGTTACACAAATATTACATGCAAATCTAACAGATGATGAATATTTATGGTCAACTGACGAAGGTAATTCACAAAATAGTTTTCACATAATACCCTCAATAGCAACAAATTATTCTGGTAAAACATGGCAGTATGAATATAATTCATCATCACAAGATCTTACTAATCTGGGTATTAGTGGCGGAGTTAATGGTGATGTTTATTTTTTCCTTAGTGAAACTCGATATCATCCAAGTATGTACTACATAGCTAGTTTTTATGGTATTATATTTGACATAAATTCTAAACTCTACACTATATGACATAAATTCTGTACAACAAATTATCTTTATTGAAACATGCCCAGCTCGAGGATAACGCTCGTCCTGGTCAGTACCTTCATATCGTCAAAATCGTTACCAGCTTTTAGGTAGATCCACGTGTGTAGAGCGCCGTGATATATAAAATAATTTATATGAAAAGATATCAGACGCGAAAATGTTACCTTTAGCGTTTGCGCACCACTTTAGAGTAACATTGAAATGCATGTTTGTTTGGATCAAAGATATTGTTTCTAGTACACCGACACTTGTACTACATCAATAATATTTCAGCCATTTTTAGGTTCTCGTCATAGAAAGAAATATTGAAAAACGTATGGATTGAAACACAATGCTGGTACATTCTACACATAGATACACACATGTGCGTATCGTACATGTTCATGCGCTTGTTTATAAATAGCAGTTCTCCTGTACTACTCATGTTTCAAATAGGAGCAACGTATTTCCCATGTAATAGCTCTTGAGGAAGTGACGTTTAGAGTTGACCTTTCCAGACTTTCATATTGATTTTATGTTCAACCAAATGGGACAAAAAATCTTCAAGTCTGCGGGTGGCCATGGAGTAATCTGTTTGAATCTCCGAGAAATTGACTATTAAGCAAACTGTAACTTTTCATACTATTTTGAGTTAGCATTTATTGTGATAGAACTGTCGTAGTTAAGGTTTCTTCAGTGACTTGAGATTCTTAGATACATTACCAGTGGCACTTGCTCGTGTGTACATTTTCTTTCGTTTAGTCGATTTTATAATTTGTATGACAACAAATGGTATTATACGTTGGAAATTGTACATTGAACCAGTAGCTGACATGATTCCTGTTGGTGCATCAAATATTGTTTCGGATCGTAATGGTACTTTATATTATTCTGTATCATGGACAGGAAATGAGGAGTATACGGCTAAAATATGTCGTATTACATACGCACAAACAGATCATCCATATCAAGAATGTATAAAAAATTATGAATTATATATGGATATAAATTCACCATTAGCCATTAATGAAAAATTTGATTTACTTATAACAGCTGTTGTTGATAATACATTTGAATCTGTTCCAGCTGCGATAAATAAAACAACATTTGAAATTTTATGGATAAATCGAAATTATTTTGGTGCTGAAATGAATGGTCATTATAAAATCGATTCTAAAACTGGTCATATGTACTGGATTGGCGGTGATGATTATCTACTTAAATTTAATGAAAAAGGGCAAAAATTACTTGATGGTGACAGTCATTCTGGTGGTGGAAGACAATTTGTACTTGATAATGATCAACAAATAATTGTACGTTCATGGCAAAATATGTCTGATATACATTGGCCAATTGTTGTTTCATCATGGAATGTTTCTAAACAGTTTCAATTACGCTGGAATTGGTATGCACCAAAATTAATATCGGAAAACAATGTAATAACACAACCAATTATGGATGAAAAAGGTATAACATATTTATCAAGTATGCCATTAATATTTGCATTATCAACAACTGGTCAAACATTATGGTCAACAATACTAGCAACAAACGAAGAAATGAAAAACTTTGAATTAATATCATGGTGTTTATCAATGAATCGTCATGCACGTATTTTATATGTTGTAGCTGGTTCACCATTATTCCATACAGTTGATGTTGTTTACTTTGTAACGGCTGTACATATGGATACTGGAAAAGTATTAAAGCGTATTAATATAAACCATGGTATAGCAAAAGTGACACCATCTTGTCCTATTCTAATTGGCGATGATATGTTCTATGTCTTTTGGTTAACTGGACAATATCCCGATTTAGTACCATTGAAATTAGCCGGAATACCACAAGTAAAACCATAGTTTCTCAAGAAACCTAAAATAAGATCGACTTTCATGAGCTTACGTGAGACGTATGGGATGCGAAAACGACCAATCGAGGTTGCTACTCTATCACAGATCAGACTTCTATTTTTGGTTTTAGTCGCCACATATTTAGGGTAATACCAATTACTCATTTAATATGTCATAGCACGGTACAATGTCGTGGGTGATTGGAATTCGCCTGAGACATCATTTTACTTGGATTTTCACTTATTTATGTACACATTAACGGCAGAAAGTCCTTATATCAGTACTTTCTATCAAAATAATAAAAGTTTATTTTTTTTATGTTGAAGCTCCTTGCGGCATCATTTTGTGCGCAGAAGTTGCTAGAAAGTAATAGTATTTTCCAAATTTTGTACGTTTTGCGGCTTTTCTTTGTTTTGACCTTAACTATTGGCACCATCTTGCACAGCTGCGGTTTGAACCGCTGCAAAACCCGACCATTTAGCCTTTCCCATCCATCATATATCAATAGCTAGATAAGATTTCTAAAACATTTTTGTTTTCTCGCAGATTTTATCCTTACAACTAGTAGATTGGAAGTCAAGAATTAGTCTCCACTCGTTATTTCAATCGTCAATATGAAGCTGTTGTCAGAAAAATATATGATCTTGTATATTTGGATGAAACTGATGTAAATATGGGACATCGAAATAATATTCTTTAGTGTACAACCAAGTGTAATGGAAGCCACAATTTCATATTTTCAAGATACGGCAGACCGGAATTTAACGGATACACAGATTGTCGGTCACCCTAACTCGTACAGCGATGTTTGTTTTCGGAGAAGTATTAAAAGTCTATTAGAAAATAATGTAGACCTTTAACTTAGAAAGATCGATTGATTCACTACAGTATTGTTTAAAACTCATTTAATTTTAAATAATATTAATATCAAAGATTATATTGAAAAATTGACAAGAAATACAAGATTTGATGATATTTTATTAGATCGTGCAGAACTATTGAATCATATTGATGTTGATCATAAAGATACATTTTATTGATTTATTTTGATGCTCTTTCCGCAATCAATTCACGTATAGATCTCTTCTCTGACATGTTTGATTGACTGATTGAAGAGTCAATGAAACACGGTAAAATCCTTGCCCAGAAAGCGACCCAAGAGAAGAAAACACTAGATTACACTACAAGGGATTGTCCACTACACCTCACTACACATCCACTAGATATTTACTGCACATTCATTACACGTAGTGAAAATTCTTATACGTGACTAAGAGTGCTTAATAAAGTATTTCTAGTCGACTATATCAATGTTAATGCCTTCTCGTTTCATTTTTTTCTATTCTAATATTTTTCGAATACTTAGACAAAATGATTTTTCAATTAATCGTCAAAATTCTTGACCAGTGGTATTGGATAAATCTTTGTCAACATTATCCTCACTGTTATTGCTACCTGACATATTTTCAAATAAGATTTGAACAGAAATTAAACAGAAGCTTCAGAAAACCGATAGAGGGTGTCGAGCTAGTAAAAAGCCTAAAAGGATTTTTCTCCATGACTCTTGAAGACCTCGTTTTCTATAACAACACTTTTTCGGAAATTCTAAACAATAACCAAAACTTTTCTTAATGAGACATAATTGTAGCCTGCAAATTTCTGATTAAAACTGAGACATCTCCTAGCTCTACATGACCCTTCTTTGCAAAGTTATAGAATTTACAAGAAAATCCGTAAATTTATTTTAAATTTATTTCTTTTTATTTCTGTAGCTTTGAGCTTACAATGAACATCTTTTTTATACATTTTAAGGCGCACATATGGCGGAAGCCGCTTGCGCAATCGTTCTTTCTTCTTTTTCAATAAAAAGTTTATAAAAAAGAAAGAAAGATCTTTATTCACAACTTCAAGCTACTTTTCACTACACCAGAAAAAGAAAAATAGCACACCTAATATCGTATTGACATAATGGAGATCGAAAGGAGAAAGATAGAAAGAGAAAAATGATGGGAAGAAAAAGAACGAGAAAGAAATAATGTTGATTATATCTCCATACAGAAAGTTTGGAGAAAAAGGACGTGAATTTAAGAGATTACGGGAATGGCATACTTTCGATCCTGGCTGATAAGCTTTTAAGAAAAAGCAGGTAAAAGATCTCGGTAACGGAAAATAAACAGGTTGAATATTTCCTATATTCAGAACATCTGTATATAGTTGATAAATAATTTTTGAACGACTCCGTACGCAACGTACAAACATTATGACTTTTAATGAATGATGAAATGTTATCATTAGTAACAATTGCAGAAATTACTAACCAATTTCTGCGAGACATTTCAGTATTAAAAATGGTTGTTATAAAGAATTTAGTTACATACACTCTTATTCTTTACACTATACTTATTGAATTAGCCAGAACAATGAAAATAATTACTTTCTTCGTATATTCCTCGTGTAGTCTTTAATTAAACTTTTTTATATTATACACCCAGTAAATAATGTCATTTTCGAAATTTAGTTGAAAGTAATGAGCTTTTTAATAAAGTTTTGTCGAGAGTATGGCCCAAAAATATTTATTTTTTTCTACTCGATAAGCACTAATTTAATACTAATTTGGTATTCTTAGTAAACCTTTTAGCACTCGCATTGAACATTCATTTTCGAATTACTCAACAATATTTACTCATATTTTATTTTCGTAGTATGTCTAGTAATCAGATTATGTGTGCTTCTCTGACAACTTTGCGAACGTATGCATTTCTACTGATTTACAAAATAATTTCGAAGAAAATGTCGAAGTTCTTTTTTGTGAAATGTGTATCATCTATACAGAATCATTGAAAGAAAAAGAAAATGATAAATGCAATTTTTCTGTATTGATACAAGTAACTTTACACAATCTATTCTAAATAGAAGGAGTTATAATAGTGCTCAGGTGAAAAAGCTTTTAGGTTTTTATTTTTATATTGTTTTGGCACAACCCTGAACATGTTCAGAGTGCATCTTCGACCTGATTCTTCTTTCTGATCAAGAAGAAACTCACTTCTTACAAGCCACAAGACGATTGTTAAATGGTACATTGAAAAACATAAATTTCGCACTTCTCTTGATTATTTTTTTCTATCTATAGTGAGCTCGTCTTATTGAGAGAGTTCTACACGACTTACATTTGCACAGGAAGCGATGCTACACATACTACATGAAAAAATTAACCAAAAGAAATTTTTTAAAACTAAATATGAAAATCAAGACTTTCAGTTTCACTGTTAAACAATTCGGAGTATACAGAGAATCATTTCTCACTATCCGTTCATTAAAAAAATGATCACAGGCATTTTTCGAACAGTGTTTTAACGGAAAAGCTAGAACGATGCGATTTTCACTATTAGATGGAGGAGTTGATGGCAAGTGAAACTATGAAAAATCAGGTCTGCATATGAAGTTTACTATGGTAACCCTTTCAAAATAAGGTCCGGAAGCTGTCCACTTTCAGGGAAAAAAGGGACTTCAAATTTTAAAATATTGATTGTATTCTCTGAAATATTCTCTTTCAAACTATGCAAGTACCAGATCTCTGTCTCGTTTGGTTTAAGAGTTACTGGCATTTACCGAGGACCTACCTCTCCTACACAACTTTGTCTTAGAAATAACAAAAAGACATGGACCATACGTTATCGACATCAGAGACCGAATCGGGTCTTATGTGGATGACCCGAACCCGACGCGACCCGAACATTTTTTACCCGAACCCGACCCGACCCGATTCAATATTTTTTATATTAACCCGAACCCGACCCGATCCGAAGGCTTTTGGACCCGACCCGAAATTTTCAAAACTGGACCCGAATGACCCGAAAATTTTTCTTAGTTGACCTAACAATAACTCGAAACAGAAAACCGTTTGTCTCGATCGTGTGTTATC